>JBBMOJ010000313.1:0-48841 GCA_038090695.1 Sclerotinia spermophila | reverse complement strand
GAGAGATCTCTAGACACTTCCACGTGACCCTAGAGGCAGCTCCCGTAACATTTGAAGGAGATAGATTTATTTACGATTTATTGTTGCTTCGATATTGTTTTTCATTATTTTTTGATATATTCGTATTTTTTCTGAATATCTGTCTTTATATAGATCGAATTATTTTTCTTTTATTCGATTGGGATAGATAGTGAAAATTTTATATATATATAGAGCTTACTACTTCTATTATAGTGAATCAAAATCTATTTCCTAGTATTTCTGAGCGATATCTATTGGGCCGCTCTGTTGCCCTTTTGATTGTGTTTATATACTTTTTATTATAGTCAATATAGTAATCTATATTTATATTTCTTTCTATTAGCAACAAAGAGGGTAATTGTTTTCTTATTTCTAATGAATTTATTACTTTTTTAAATGTATATCTCCTTGCCAAGAGATAGTATGTATCTATAGAGGAGTGTATAATCCCTAGTTTTGATAATAAATTGATTTGTTTAAAAGTATTGGAAATCACGTGTACTACGTGCCACTTGGTGGCACGTGCCCTTAGCCTCCCCCTATAAATCTCTTCACTATCGTATAGGTGATAACTTTATATTACAGTGTAAAGTTGTATTATAGACACTCCTATATATAATATTATTATATATATATGCAATTTGCTATTTATTTCTGATAGGTTATAAGCGCTGTATTATAATAGCTTTATTATTATATTTATAATATATAAAATACGAAAATCCTTGTTATTATAAGATAGTAGATATAATTATTACTAATATGATTCAAACGAAATAGAGTTTTATTATTGTTTTCAAAAACAACAACTGGATTGGCTTCTATAAATCCATTCAAATAGCAATAATATCAGCCTTTACTTTGGAATTATATATAGAAACAGAAATAGCACCTATAAACAATCATATAGATATTACTAACTAAAAGAAAAGAAAAGGAATTGTATTCTCTATTATCAATTCCAATCTGATTTTGATATATTGTTTTCAATTAATACTTATAATTGATAAAAGCAACCTTACAAATACTTAAATATATCTACTAATATTCAATAAAACTATAAATACATAATATATCCAAAAGCTCCAAAAGTATTTCATTTGAAAACTATTCAATTCCAAAACTGAAATCATATAAGTCTTCCTTAATTATCTACTTGATTATTAATACAAAACATCTGTATTTCAATAATCTATTACAAATAATAAAATCTATTCCCAACTACTGAATTCACTACCAAAAACAAAAGTTTAATAAACTCAATATAATCTCATCTTAACTACAAACAAAAATCTATAAAATATATTATTTATATTACAACAAACTAAAAGAATTTCTCAAAATATAACTAATCAAATTATAATAACAAATACTATAATAAACAATACAAAAAGAAAAAGTACTCAAAAAAAAGAAGAAAAATTTCATAGCAAAAGTCATAAAAAAAATAGAAAACACTTCCAATAAAATTAATAAGAAAAAATCACTCTACAAATTCTACAAAAAGAAAGGACATTAGCAAAATCAATATCACACATACAAAAAAGCTAAGAAAACCTTAAAACCAAATAAGAATAATATTAAGAATAATAGTTTCACTAAAATAACTATAGCAAAAGAATATACTAATTCCCTTTATTCCTATAATACAATATATACTAAAACTCAAAACATTAAATAAATCCTTAATTCAAAAACTTCTCATCACTTTACTAGCTCAATTGAAAACCTTACAAATCTTATATATTGGAATATACCACAAAAGATCAAAACAATCCACAATGAATATATTCAAAATACTATATTCGGAATAACAACCATTAGAAACCTTATACTACAGAATATCTAATATATCAAAGAGTTTCAATATAATCAAATTATTTCTATTAGATTATTAACTGAAACAAATCGAAAAGTCATTTTTGAAGGAAATTCAATATCCTACTAGAAAAATGATCAATTTGAAATAACTACAAAACATTATAATAATAATAAAATGGAAATAATATATCGATATTTAGATCACCTCAATTACAATTAGATAGATAAGCTAAAGAAAGTCTTTAATAGTTTATATTATACTAAAAGAAGAAAGTTTACTAATCGAAAAATATACAAGGTTTGTCTCACAAAAAGAATAAATAAGTATTTCAATAAATATACAGTTATTCACACTCCTATAAGATTATATTATCTTTATATAGATTTATTAAATATTCAAAAACCTTTTGAAAATGGAAATAGATATTTTATTATAGTTATTAATAATACTATTAGATCTATATAAATTAGATTTATAAAAGATAAATCAGTAATAATAGTAATACCCATTTTGATAGATTTAATTAATTAGATAAAAAAGGAATTCAATTCCAAAATTGCTATTATTAGAGTAGATAATAGAAAAAGCAAATTCGGAATAATATTCCAAATTAAAATTGGAAAAAAAAAAATTAATCTTCGAATTCTCGCTTCCAGGAAAGTATTCTATAAATAGAATTGCTGAAAAAAAGATTCAAAATATTAATATTATTTCAAAATCATTATTAAATAAATCAAAAATTGAACCTAGAATATAGAAGCTCATTATTAAGCATACTATATATTTAAAAAACAAATCACTTATAAAAACATTATCTTTTGGAGAAACAGAAATACTTTTGATAATAATTATATTTTATAAAACTATTTATAATAAACAACCTAACTTTAAAAAACTCAAAATATTTGAATATAAAGTATAAACCAAGAACCCTTAACATCCAAAACAATTATCCAAGAAATTCGAATCAAGAATATTCAAAAGAGAATATATCATAATTGAAATAAATAAAAATAATATTTATCACCCTTTTAATCTTTATATTAAGATTATTAATAGAATAGTAAATACTGACTTTAATAAATATAGATACTTATTCAAAAAAAAAAACATTCTAAAACAACCCAAAATAAAAAGGAAAAGAAAGATTTCTTTATATAATAAGCCTAAAATTATAAAACAAAAAATACAATTAATAATATAAAATAATATATGAAATATATAAATCAATAAATAAAAAACTCAGATTATAAATAAACAAAAAGAAGCTTAGATCTATTCTATAATACAAAAGTTATTATTATAATTGCTTTAATAATAACAACTATAAACAATTAAACAACCAATACGAAAAATACAAATACCTACAATCAAACCACAGAATATACAAATAATTATAGAGATTTCAAGAATTAGATTTGCTCCAACAATTGTTTTAATCCGAATTGAACCAAATCAGAATTATAAAAAACAATTGGGGAGTATTTTTAGTAATTAGATTATTCAATAATATAAAGTATTATTTATTACTTCTATATATCCTAAAGGAACTCCAATTAATAGCTCTAAATCAATAATAATAAAAATAATAAAACTCAAAAACACTATATAAAAGGATACTCAAATATAATTAAATATAATCAAATATAAATTACAAAGTCTTAAGGATAATAATACCTTCGAAATTATAAATAAAGCTATACCTACTAATAGAAAGCTATTAAATAGTAGATATATTCTAAGGAATAAATTAAATCGTTTTAATAAATTAATTAAAAGAAAAGCACAATTAATTATTAAAAGATATCTATAGAGATATAGAATAGATTTCCAAAAGACCTTTACTAATATAGTAAGGTATTCAATATTACATACTTTATTGATAAAAGCTATAGTAAGAGATCTAGAGATCGATAATATAGATATTAATACTGTATTTTTGAATAACAAGCTAATGGATACAGAAATCCTTATAAAAATCCCAAAATTCTTTAAAATAATCTTCCCTAAAATCAAATTTAAAGATAAACTATATCTCAAACTAAAAAAATCTCTTTATAGATTTAAACAAACTTTATATATTTGGTAAACAATTATATAGAAATTCTTTAAAAAAATCAAACTCGAAGAATCTATAATAGATTCAAATCTTTTTATAGGAAAGGAAATATATATTCTATTATATATAAATAATTTATTAATAATAGGAAACCACACTAATATCAATTCTATAAAAAAGACAATAGGAAATCAATAGAAATATAAGGATTTAGATAAAACTAAAATGTTTTTAGAATTCCAAATAAAACAAAATCAATGAATTCGATTCCTCAAAATACACCAATCCAATTATACAAAAAAGATTCTACAAAGATTTGATATTAATATAATAGATATAAAAGATTTTCCTTTATTATCCGATACTATTGTATGAGATATATATAAAAACAAACTTCTATACAAAGATGATAAAACAATATACCTTCAAATTATTGGCTGCACTATCTATCTCTCCAATTATATCCGATCCAATATAATATATCCTATAAGCTAGTTAGCTCGAATTATATAAATATTGAAGAAAAGTCATTTAGTATTTATAAAGTATTTATTTTGATATCTTATTAGTATATACTCAATAGGTATAATTTATTCAAATCAATTAAATATACTTTTATATAAATATCGGGAATATATAGATTCCATTTAGAGATTTGTAGTAAATAGAAAGTCAATATAAAGAATAGTTTTTATTAGATATAAAAAAGCTATAATTTGGTTATTAATAAAACAAAAATCGATTTTTTTATATACAATAGAAATAAAGATTATAATAACTAATAAAAAGCTAAAGAGATTATATAAATAGAAAAGCTAATTAAAGATTTCAATAAACAACTAAACAATGAACCATTTATTCCAATTCTATATTATGACAATGTAAATGGAATTGATTGGATATAAGAGAATAAATTCTATAGTAAGGTTAAATATATCGATATCCGATAGTACTATATTCGAAAGGATATAATAGAAGCTAAAAGGCTCTATATTATATAGATACTAGGAATTAAGCAAATAATTGATATACTTATAAAGTAGTTAATCTATTTTAGCTTTATTATATATAGAAAAGGATTGGGGTTGGATTTGAAAGACTAAATATTATAACGATTATTATCTACTATTTCATCTACTACAGATAAGGGAATAAAGCTTAAAGCTAGAGTATTCTTGTATTACAATACAATAGAAGATTATAGGGTATTCGAACTCTATAGGAAATATAGATACTATAAATAGCTTGGGAAGCTAGCACTATTATAGAAGTTAATAAAACTCTTTATAATTTATATATAGATCAGCTAAGATCTATATATTTAGATGATAGTATTCCTATTATAGGGGGGATATTTAAAATCACATGTATTACATACCACTTGGTGGCACATGTCCTTAGCCTCCTCCTATAAATCTCTTTACTATCGTATAGATGATAACTTTACACTATATATTACGGGAGCTGCCTCTAGGGTCACGTGGAAGTGTCTAGAGATCTCTCGAGGTGGTTTAGACTAGACTTCAAGTAGGAATTCGATAAGAGTGGTAACTGATTGTAATTCTCATAACTATAATATAAAACTAATAATTGTTCTTAAACACGAAGCTCTACATTATAATGAAACCCATTCCTTTATATAAACCTTCCTGCTCTATAGAGCCTATAGTCCTATATTGTCTGGATCTAGATGTTAATTCCTCGATCCCCTCGATCCCCTAGATCCATCACGTGATCTTTCGACCATATAACGCGGTATGTTGGATGCCGTCGTAACAAATGAGTCCTATATAAACCCATTTAACTACACTGCTATTAGGACGTCCTTTTAGCGTGATACTATATATAGGTAGAATATTCTTTAAAGGAAATCTATAAGAATAAGTAATTTTCTTAGTTTGATTCAATTAGTATTCGAAATTCAATTCAACAATTCGATTTATATTCGATTTATCCCTAGCTAAATCTGACTAAGTCTTCCACTTATACTATATTATATTTATATATAGTACTAACCTTCAAGAATCATAAGTACAAGATCCAAGATGAAAAGCTTCATCCTCCTCTCCTTCATCGTTCGCAGCGAATCAAGTGATTCACGTCGATAAGGCATCAGACAAATCCTATTTATGTAATCCTCGACCGATGGAAATATCCTAGCAGTGTACTATCTATGGAGAACCCCCAAATTGTATGCAGAATCCATGGAAATAAGGAAGGTCGCGACGGTGATGTAGTTGGGAATAGGAGGATTTGATGCAGACGTGCCTTTCTGACAGAGGGGATTGGAGGAGATAGCAGAGTCCAGACGTCACCATCACAAATGCCGCGCGATGAAGACGTGAAGTGGTGTCTTCATCCTCGGATTATCTTTGCATGCAAGCATTGTAGTGTTTATTCATTACTCAATCGAATTCCTTATCAGTATCGATAATGTTAAACTCGATATATTCCTGCTTTCAAAGGATAGTTCTGCTGGATTTGTCGTTTCAGGGGTTCCTTATCGGCTCCAAAGCGCTGTGACCACTAGCAAGCACACTCCCCCAGATTCCTTATCTCAACATCCCAAACTCCTCTCCATCAATGCTCGCATGCCACTACATGGCTTATTGTCGCCCTCGCGTGGGACATCAATGATAGGAAGTATGCAAGAATGAAGTCGTTCATGCTGCATAGCAAGGCCCAATGATGAGATGCTTTCATAGACAGAAGGCTTGGTTTTATAGCTTTCTTATCTCAGATTTCGAATGAAGGAGCTCGGGACATAATTTCATTGGAAATCATATATATATAATACTAAGCAGTATACTAATAACAAATCTTTTTCTATTTCTAACAAGTTATAAGCCCGAATAACATAATAATAAAATGTATCATTATATAAGATCCATATCCAATAACTTATTAATCAAAAAAAATAGAAAAAGTAATCTATATAGCCATATATAACCAAAAAGGTTTAGTTCCATTCCTTATAAAAGGAAAGTATAAAAGCTAGCTCCCTAAAAGAAGGAGTTGTAGGGCATATTATTTAAAAGAGCGTATTGGAAATTATATATATATAATACTAAGCAGTATACTAGTAATAACAAATCTTTTTCTACTTTCTGACAAATTTAAAAGAATTTCAGACCCCATTTTTTAAGGTGCTATAGAACTTACTCTCGTCACACTTCTCCAACACATTCTCACGATCAGGCTATTATTAGTTATTGCAGCTATCAATTACTTTGAGACTTCAAACATCACTATAAGGCTTTTGTAACATCTTGAGTAATTGCTCGTCCTCATGTCTGTGGAAACAGGCAAGTTTTCTGAAAAGGCGGGACATAATGGCAGCAATACCCCATCTATATCACGATCAGAACAGATTGCAAAAGCGGCCGAAATGTTGGAGGCGGAAAAGGGTGAAACAATATCGGCCGATGACGAGTTATTGGCAACTTTGGGATATCGAGCCGAGCTAAAACGAGAATTCTCATACACCACCGTCTTCGGACAAAGCTTTGGATCTATAGGGATTGCTCCAGCGATTGCTGAGAGCATTGCTTTTAGTTTAGGTAGTGCGGGGAGTGTGGGCATGGTATGGACCTATCTGGTGGGATGTCTTTTGCTTATTCCAGTGGCTTTAAGTCTGGGGGAACTAGGGAGCAGCATGCCTACGTCTGGAGGATTGTATTATGCAAGTCAATATCCATGAATGATTGATTGACTCACTAATGCTGACAATTTATAGTGGGTTGCACGTCTTACACCACCACGGCAGAGAGCTTTCATGTGCTGGCTTGCGTACGTTACTCCATCTATGATTCTGTTCACACCACACTCTAATTATGTCGCTTTAGAGGTTATATGAACGTCTTAGGGTATATCTCAATATATGCGTCGACCATTTATGCGGCGACCCTTATTCTTGGTGCGATTTGTAGTATCAATACGGATTCTACCTTCGTCGCTACAAAATATCAAAATTACGGAATGTTCGCCGCAACCACCTTCCTGACCTTTGCAATGACTTGCGTACCCTCGCAAACTCTTTCTCGTCTCAACATGTTCTATATATTTCTGCAATTTGCTATGCTTTTTGCTTTGATTGTAGCACTCGCCGCCGGAACGCCCTCGGAACTTAAAAATACCGCAAGTTTTGTCTTCGCAGATTTCCAAAACACCGGGTTCTGGACAAACAATGGTTGGGCATTTATGCTCTCCTTTCTTACTCCAGTCTGGGTTGTTTCCGGATTCGAAAGCGCAGCAACAATAGCTGAAGAAGCTAGTAATGCTGCGAAAGCAGTGCCGTTCGCAATGGTCTCTTCTTTAATTACGGCTACGGTGACGGGATGGGCAGTCGTCATAACGATTGCATTCTGTATGGGGACAGATGTGATAGATATAGTGACTTCACCATTAGGTCAACCTCTAGCACAAATTGCGTTTAATAGTTTGGGCAAGCATGGAAGTGTCGCCTTGTTGGTTTTCCTGTGGATTTCTAGTGTCGCCAACTGTTCGATTCTCATGGTCGCGGCTTCGAGAGAAACGTTTGCTTTTGCTCGTGGTTAGTTGTTTTATTTGATTCATTATGATCATCATAGAAGTGCGTCAGGTTGCAGAAGAAAGCTAATTCAATCTCATGCAGACCATGGCCTTCCATTCTCATCCTACCTTCGTGTCCTCTCGGCAAACAAAACACCTGTCCGAGCCATATCCTTGGTCGCTCTTTGCACACTTACCGAAGGTCTCCTTATGCTCGTCAACACCATCGCTATAAACAGCATCTTCAACCTTGCAATCATGGGCCTCTACTTCGCTTACTGCATGCCTCTCGTGTCCCGTCTCCTTTTCGGCAACTTCACACCCGGAGTTTGGTACATGGGTGATACGATTAGCTACATCAGTGCGGTTTATTCGGTAGTGTGGATGACATTTATTTTTGTATTATTATTGTTCCCCAGTTATGAGGATCCAAATGCTGAGGAAATGAATTATGCGGTTGTGGTTTTGGGATTCGTATTGATTTTTTGTGCGGCGTATTATTGGTGTCCGAGGTATGGGGGAAAGACTTTCTTCAAGGGGCCTGTTAGGACGATTGATGAGGTTTTGGAGAAGAGAGAGGATGTTAGGGAGAGAGTGGTCGGGGAGATTGCAGGGGATGAGAGTGGGAAGAGTAAGGATCAGAGTAGTGGTTAGAATTGGGGCAGTTGTGCTCACTTTGTTTGAGTAGAGCGTAGAATTCATTATTGATTGATACATCATCTTTCATATATGTCTTGTAGCTTATGTGGTATTCACGAGGCTTCCATTGATGTTGATATTGATACTCACTTCATCAAGTGGTGGTACTTATCCATCGTTTTCAATATTTCCGGAATCTTATACAGAATCTCGAATCTCATGATCCCAACAATCTTTTCGGATATCAAAAAACCCGATTAGAAAAAAAGGAATCACCAAGTCTTTAATAGTAACTTATCACCTGTCACCTCGATAATGACGCGGTCGAGGAGATCCCAGAGTGATATCATTCAGACAACATTGTGGGCATCTTAAATAGCTGGCTGGATGTTAAAACAATTTACCGATTTGGATAAAATTGGACTGAGTTGAGTGAGTGAGTGAGTGAGTTTTATAGTCCTGTTTTGCGGGACCTTTGAAGGGATTTAGGGTTTTGATGTTTGAGGGGAGGGGAGGTGTTTTGGTGATGATTGTCGATTGATGTTGGGCTTATGATCTAGGAAATCTCTGTGATTTCAGGGGGTATGAGGGAATGCTTAAAGCTGGAGTGTGAAAACATTTGTGCTTTCGGCATGTTTGTCGTAGATTGAAAGGTTGGTTGGAAGGCGCGGAGTAAGAATCATAAGATTACATGAACTGTGATTCAATGATTAAATCACCTCAGAGTTGACTAGTGGTAAAGTTCTATAGGCTTCATTCAATATACAACTTCATTTATATCAATTTTCTATTCCACTCATTAAGGCTCCTTAATAAATTGATTATACATATAAATACGTAGTTATGCGAAAGAACTAAGTCCCCTGGAAATCAAATCGATTCCATGTCATCCTCCATTGGCCATCTCGATAGTTGAACTTCTCACTACGATGAACCCATCATTCATTTCCCCACATATTCTACCGGTGGAATTTCCTCTCCTTCCTCCATAATCAACTCGCACCAACACCTCGAATTTCTTTCTCTAAATAGATCCACTAACATCTCGCTCTTCGCTTTTATCGACTTCACAATAGTCGTCCGGCTCCTGAAACCATAAAATCCATGATCCACCAGGTACCTCATCTTCGAAACGAGCATCTCCGGCGAAGTGAAAATAATCATTCCAACCAGTTGCTTTCTCTTTCTCCTCGTCCAGTGGGGAAAAAAATTTAATCTAGGTATATGGCAATCGGGAAATCGTCGCTTTTCTTCCTCGAAAGAGGACTGGAAGAATTTGGCAGCCCTTTTCGCGGAGGCTGCCGGTATACCGTATTGAAAGTTGTTTTCTGTTCCTGTGATTGTAACTACTTCCAATGCGTGGAATTGTACGATTCCCGACCAACTTGTGGATAAGTTGCTCTTATGGAAGGCGCCAGGCTCCTCCTCGAGCATGACCGTAGGTAAATAGAGAGATTTTACCACCTTTAAAATGTTCGGTGCACGTTCTGCTAAATCTCTCAGATCGAGAGATATCTTTTTGTGATTGCGAGGACCTCTCTGACGTACCCAATCACGACGGTTTCCTGGTCGCGTCGGGTAGTATACTTCCAAAGCCATGCTATCGAGATTCGAATTGAAGTACAACGGGTCGCGAAATAGCGCGGGATTCTGGATGAGATCTTGGTATTGAGAAAGAGTCGTAGCCCGACTTTCTCGATTCACCCACAGAGTGTTTGGCATACGTGCTTGTACTGCGTCGAGAGTAATCTCCATTTGTCTTGGGATGAATGAAGGATAATAGCAAGATTGGTTGGCTGAATGAACATGCAGAGTGACGGTTCGTCCTTGGAAGGATAATTGCCAAATCATTCTGCGGAGCTCCGGGGGAAGTTGAAGGAAGCATGTGAATGAGGGCTCGTTCGTTAGTTCAGCTACTTGTTTGGGGTTTTCCGGGCTCGTGAGCAGGACTATACATTAATATTAGCATGTTACGGATAAGATTGAATGATTGGAACTTTGACGGAGTCTGCTTTCAGGGACTTTTGGATAAGATAAAGCAAAAATGTCATAACCACTAACCAATGCTGCGAATTGTTATGATTTCATGGAATCCCTGTCTCGTGGTGTTCATTATGCTTCCGCAGTTCTTACTGATGTTTCAACATCGGCAGCGCTTCACCGGGTGTAGGTATGATAGTCCGATCTTTTAAAAGTTGGAGAGTATACTTACATGAATCAGTAATGGTGCGAAATAATGACGTTGACGTCGATCTTAACCCCAAGAAGACGCCTTTCAAGGAGAGCCTCTGTCTTTTTGCACTGTAGGCGCCGCGAATACCGGAGTATTGTACCATTGTGAATAGAAGATTTGGTGAGAGACTGTCGGCCCAGTTGGAGTGATGAGTTTATAGTTTTGTGTTATGTTGTGTCAAGGCTGTAAAGTACACCTTGGAAGAGTTGATCTCTGTTGAGAAGGGCGGTAATTTGAATGGATAAATAAGCTGATAGGACATGTATATATAGACTATAAGAAACTACGCACGGTCAATGAAACCGTACCGTATTCCTGCTTCGGCAATTTTTGAGGCCGTATGGTATGAAAATGTCCTAGGTAAATGCCGTACTTGAAGATTGGTCAGAGGACGAGTATCTTCGGATGATATATGAGAACATGTTGAACAAAATATCGGCTGAGAGGAAGCTTTACGTGGACGACAAATGTATATATTGCCCGTCTGACTTGATGGAATTTTGATTCGAAACATTAATAGCACAATAGAAAGAAGAATTTGTAGCGGGGAGAGTGTAAATGAAAACGTTCGTGGCCATGTGTAATCTCTCGCGTGCCATAAATCACGCAGATCTCCATTCTCCATAACGGTATTTTTCATATATCGGCAATGAGTTTCTCGTAGTGCTTTGTTGATGTGATCCGCCAATCATCATCTTGGAAAGCGCTCTTTGAATAATACCTGTAGGTATCTATCATAGTTCGCCATGCAGGTCTCGTGAAGCGCCAACTACCATCGCCCGAAAGTCTATTCAAAACCAGTGACCGACTCGATCCGTGCGATTGATATACGATCGCTTTCAATTCATTAAAAATTCTCATACTTCTGAATGCCTCCGCTAATATTGTATGAGCATACTTGCAAAATCCGCAGAACGCTCCTTGGCTGATTATGATGACACGCACCATCTTGCGAAAACGTTCTGATATGAGCCCAAGGCCAGAAAGAGTATTTAAGACTATATGAATGCATTGTTGGTCAAGTATTTGGATTGTTCTACCACGATATTGAAGCTGACGAAACTTAGACGGGTAGCGATCATATGTGACCATTCTTACGGCGAGCCTATCAATCGTTGGATTGAAGTATATGGGATCACGAAATAACTCAGGGCATTGGATTAAGTCTGGGTAAAACAAATGTGTTTCACGTCGGCTTTCACTGTTGATCCATAGAGTCAAGGGCATTCTCGCGTGGACTGATGCTATGGCTGGGCCATGCGTGTACCGCGACATGATATGACGTGGAAAAGTGCATATAGTGACAACGCGAGATTCAAAGCACGCGTGCCAAATCATTCGACGAATCTCGTAGGGAAGGTTGGCAAAACAGATGGACTCCAGCTCGATTGGATTTGCAATAAAGGGCTTGTATCTAACTACAATTTCTATTAGAAACTATCCACGTGCGAAATCTCGATATGTTGAAGTAAAGATAGATTTGCTCCCAGGGACAAGGGTAAGCGACTGGATCTGACAGGAATGTCTACTTACATCTTTCAAGGATATTACAAGGGGAAAGTTTCGCAAGAGGCTTTGAGACGACAACTCTCTTTTTCGGTTTCATGCCCCCGCGTATATGCGAATATTGTACCATATCGTCAACGCAAGTGGTATGTGGTCGACGATTCTAAGTCAATCGATGAGAACTATAGGCATCTAGGGAAAGTGTATTATTGACTGCTTCTGAACGGCGAGACAGTTTCTTTTCGTCGAGAGATGCTTATAACCGTAATGTCGATATTAGAGTAGATAAAGGAATGAGAGTCAAGCAAGGGATGGGAGGATACGAATTCAATATTCTAAGTATTCTATGTCAATCCACAGGGGGAGAAAAGATGAAGCAGAGGAGATGCGAATCAATTGTCGTTCAAGATTACATGTATTCAACATTATATGGATGAAAGATCAGTTAATAATAGAGAATGTGTTTGATCGACTCTGTTTACTCCGCTGAACTAAAGAATACTCAGTCTACTTAGTGCATTGGCTATGACGAATTAGCTCCGACGGTTTTGAAGTTTATCTCAATGAAATTTGAGATCTTAGCACAAAAGATCAGGCCGAAAGATTATTGGGTCTAGTGTTCTATCAATCAAATCAATTGAACTACTTGATCAGAAATGATCACGTACATCATCTCAGCAGATACGTGGTGTTATTTTTCTTTCCTTCTTCCCGCCGGGTACCAACCTCTTCAACTCACTACCGATATGCAGTTAAAATTGCCGTCGAATTCTCTAGTTTACAATTGAGCCGATTGAATTGCCGGCAAGAAGTATCGATTTATCAATTGGACAAAATGCGGGTATCTATGGTGTGTGGGCTCAAAGAGCTCTTACTTATGATGTATGCAGAATAGAAGAGCTTCACAAATTTGGCGAATGGGAATATTGAAATCTCATAACAAAAAGCTATGTGTACTACCTGATTATTATAGCATCTGATCAATATGTGTTTAAGATAACCCTGCTTGTACCTATGGAATTGACTATTTACAGGATGTCTACGCCCATGCTTGCTCAGAACTCTGACTCGAACCATTCAGTCCAACAGTTATTCCACGCAACAAAACCGTTGGGATCTTTATCCTCATATCTACCCTGCCCCAATATTACAGAGAAATCATCGCGTCGTAAAGGCACTTCCTCCCCAGCACCTGGGATTATTCGAATTCTCGGCACAGCGCAATCTCGATAGATCTTTTTTGTGGCCTTGAAGTGATTTCTGAGGAATTTCTCATGCTCGTAATGCTTGCCCGTGTTTTTGTGGTAGTCTAATACGACAATCTCATCCAGGCCTTGATGACCCCAGGCTTCATTCCACTTCAATTGTATTCTTGTATCCCAACGTCGTGCATTATCCCAGTGTGATCTCAGCATAATTATGGAGCGAACAAGTTTTGGAATTTCGGTGTGTATCGCAGCCATATAACTTATGAAGTAAAAAACATTCTGGACACTGTAACCGACTGGAAGTATTCTTTTCTTAGAGTCTGCATTACGATAAATGCCCATTGGCCTGATTGCAAAGGAATCAAGCTTAGGATGAAAATAAATACCCTTCTTATATCCGGGAACTAGCTCCTTATACCACAAAAGGGCTTCGGCTCGACTCTCAGTGCAGACGCTCAAAGCAAGTGGGACGACCATGAGTGGCCTAATAATGGTTATCTTTCGAATTTGTATGTCGCACTTAACATGCACATCCAGTGTGACAATACGACGTTCAAATGTTCCTCTCCAAATCATAGATCGAATCTCCTTTGGAAGTTTGTTGAAAAATTTGAAGCGAGTAGGTCCATACTGTCGTTCTCGTTGTTTGTTTGTCCAGCTAATGTGCCAGGGGCCATTAACGAAATCTTTTGCACAGTCAAACTCAAGCCGCATTTTTCTGTAGAAAAACGAATTGCTAAATCGCTTGACTAGAAAGAAAAAGAACGTTAGAAAAAGGTGTACAATTTGGACCGGTAGAGCTTTACTCACAAGAGTTTTTCAGATTAAGGTAAGAGACTTTTGATAAGGTATTTGTTGCCGTCTTCCTTACATTGCCAAGTTTTGTTCTCTTTTCTATGCATACTTTAGAGCGGCGCTTAGGTACATTGAAGTTACCCTTATTGTTTTTCGTTGAAAGCTTCTTGATCGACTTCTTGTTCTTGGTTGTTTTCTTCTTATTCGTTGACTTCTTCGCTTCACCTCTCTTATGGGTGGACTTCTGCTGCTTCTTGCCTTTCTCCTTACTGATCGATCGTGGATTTGAAGAGGCCGGGCCTGGTTTGACTGTGAAAATAGTTCCAGTTAAGAATTGACCCCATAGATTCGAGAGAATGACTTACATTTCTTCTTAATATTGACTATAGCGAGAGAGGAGCTCTTTGAGAGCACCGAAAAAGCTTTTCTAAGTCCCAGGGATTTAGAAAGCTTAGTTGGGAGGGTGTCCTTGGACATGTTGTAGATGTGAGTGTTTGTTTGCTAGGCAGTTTGATGGTTATCCTTTCATTGAGGAATGATGAGGATTCAAACTTCCCAATTATTTTGAGTGTCTTGACATCGACTTTGATCAACTTTTTGTAGACAAGAGGGCGTTCGATTTAATGAACTGGATGGATGGGCGAGTTTAAGTATTGACAGACTACAACAACGTCACTCGTGTCAAAACATGGATTCACTGCAGCTATACTGTCCTAATATTCCCGAGGTCGCCATTATCCAATAGTCTTTTCACTTGGGCAGGGCTCTACAGTTCACTGTCTATACATCAATCTCATACATTCTTGACTCCGACAGCTAGCTGTATGCGTTTGGAAGAACTATGACATATGCCATTTTCTTCCCTTTCAGCATATCAGATTGCGTTCAGCTTACAGGAAGTGTAAGAAGAAGGAGAAGAAATTGAGTCAAGATAGAAGATTTCTCTGAATGGAAAGCTTTAATATATTGCTTCTGCTGACAGACAAGGTTTGGTGACATGGGCTTTTGCTCTAACTTTCTCGAAATCTATAAAGGACTCATTCATCCAAAACTGCTAGCCATCCATCATACCAGTTGAATATAGAAATTGAATGGCCAATCAAAATCTCTCCTAAGCAACCATCCTTGATTGGTAAGCTCAGCTTTGATTTTATCTCATTTTCTGATTCACCACAACTACACTTTATTTGAGTATTAGAGCCAGTTCGGGGAATCTATGCCACGCTTAAAGCCTACAGAGTGATAGAAAGAAGCTTTTGATTCACAGAACTGCGAAGTCAAACGATCGAGAGGTTTTATATAAAAATCCCAATAGAATTTGACCCTTTTCGGAAAATCCAACCTCCAACAACTTCAGCACATGATTCTCCACAAATCATCCGCAGTCCTGAGATAGTTTTCATGATGACTACATCTCCAAAGGAGTTTTGTTTCGATCATAAGCTTGAATCTGAAGAGGATAAACCAAAAGTTGCTGTTCCGAATAATGTTGATCAAACTCCACCAAACACCATTCAACCATTTTTACAAAAAGGCCTAAGAAGTCCCATCAATACGGGAGGGACTCCAGCTAGCCTCTTCTCTCTGAACTTAGATGATTCCACTATCATCCCACTCAGTGATCCCGTCTTATGGCCAATCCTCAAACCAAATACCAGAAACAACATCCTTCTATATCCAGGCTCTTTCAACCCTCCCCATCAAGGTCATCTCGCCACAATTCGCTATTTCTCCGAGCGCCGAGAAGAATTTGGCATCACCACCATGTTCCTCTTCGTAGACCCTGGCTCAACTGTCAAGAGCAGAAAGAAGAAGTGGGGAGATATTATTCTTCCACAAAACTTCCGCTACGAACTTTTTTACAGGGTCCCAGAAATATCTCAACTCGTAGCATCTGGATGGCTTCAGCTTCTGGTAGGAGATATGGATACCCATATTAATTTCTTACGTTCAACAACTGATCTTATCTCGGAAGCGGGATTTGATGTTAAATTGGTAGGTCTTTTAGGTGGGGATAAGTTGACGGTAGAAAGCGCTCCGCATTTACATCCGGGGAGTCTGCAGGAATGGGGTCCGGTTGACGAGTTTCTTATCATTAATGCAAGGAGGCCGGTCGACTTCTTTGATCCAAAAACCGAAACAGTTCCGAGGGACTTACCTGGTTGTTCAAGATGGGAAAAAGGTACGGAGGAATCGCTCGAGGGGCTCGATGATAATGTTGGTGTGTTATGGACATGTCAGGCTTTGACCGTTTCTGGAAAGCCAATCATTCAGTTTCGTGCCTCACAAATTAGTGCTTCTAACGGGGTTAGTTCAACTAAGATTCGACAAATTATGACCGAGGCTCCTGATGAAGAGCTTATGGAGGGACTGAAAGACAAAATCATTGGGGTGTTGAGCCTTTGCTAGAGTGGCTACTACTTCAACGTGATCAGAGGCGGGAGGTCTCTGATGAAAAGGCGTTTCTTTAATCCTGTTAAGAGAGCGGAGGGCGGCTATCCCACCCAATGTCTCCATTGATAGCTCCTTAATATTTGCTGAATTTATAATTATGCCCGATTTTATCCGATGGAATATAAACAGCGTCATAACTTTCTTAAATCATAGCTGCACTTGTTTTAATACTGTTAAAGCTTCTTGACACAATGTTATTTTCTTTCGCTCAAGTTGCTGTTATAATTCTCACCCCATGCTACATGACATTCGTGAATCCTATCTCTCTTCGTCATATTACCATTTCTGTTTATCTATGCATTCTGCTTGATCTTTGATACTTCGAGCAGTCAGATAACCTGCACTTTCTGTGTCATGACAAGCACTTTGTTATCCATCAAAATGTACACACATTTTGGTCTTTCCTTACATCTTACACTTTTGAATCTCACAAATTCTATTCTCTCTCATCTATATCCCAATTCCGCACAATGGCACCGATTATCAAAGTAGTCACATACGAGGCGTAATTCAGTGTCGTGATAGATATCTTCTGGAATCTGGAATGCTTGTTGTAATCCTATACCTCTTATATGTATATTATGTTGAATGTTCCCTTGGTAACTATCTAAAAGCTCGTTCTCGTACCCCGTTCTACTATTTGAAGATCTCTGGAAAACCATGACCACGGCGAATCTAGACTTGAAGGTGTTCGTAAGTGACTTTTACTTGTAGAGAATTTGTTACCTTTATGAAAGACGAAGCATGTTAAGAGTGATTTTTTTAAGCAGGCTCGTTTTGAGACGCGAAGTTTCAATGCATGATATGCTGTATTGCATTGTTCATAGAAAGGAGGAGAAAGACCCGAAATGCATTTGATTTGCACTTTTCGAGGAGCATTGAGTCATCATCTTTGGCGATTATGATCCATCGATTCGAGATTGACAATTCACTTTCACCATATGATTCGAAGAATGAAGGGAACATACCATGCACCCAGTCATACAGTTTTCAATGAATCACATACTATCGAATAAGTAATGATCGATATCAGATGACATCAATGGCAGCATATACTTTCGAAATCATGCATTCAACCTACGCAATCAGTCCCCTCATAGAAGCTCCACTCTAAAAATGATACCCCCTAATATCTCCCCGATTCAAAGAAATACATCAATTTCCCTTATTGAAATTATATAGGCAATCCTAAAATTGCAATCAATCCCAAAACAATCAGAACTGCGGTAGTAAAGGGATTTGTCTCCGTACTTTTACGTCCCAGGCTTTGAGTTGGAGTTGCCGTGTTAACCACGCTGCCTAAATCAATCCAGTCAGCAATTGCCAAGCTCGTGTTGATATTAGATGTAAAATTCATACTCTGAGTCTCCGTACTAGTACTAGTGGTGGGAGTGGAAGTTGAGCTGGAGCCGGAGATTGGCATCGAACTCGGACTCGAAACGGGATCGGGATCGGAGGCGGAAGCAGTAACGGTAGTGACGGCGTTAGATTTTGAGGTTGAGACCGAGATGGAAGTCGAAGGGGAAGTAGAATCGGAAGTCGAAATAGAGGTAGGACTTAAGTTGTAGCGAAAGAGACAGTGGAGATTGAAGAAGGAGCCACAATTGTGAGGGTGACAGTCGGCTCAAAACCATCTGTAATAGTCACCACAGTTGTAATCAATGATTTAGATAATCTAGTGGTCTGAGTCTCGGCGGTTTCACTTGATAAATGCAAAGTTGTGGGTATAGGATCTGGTGGAGGGGTCGGTGGTAGATCCTGAGCGACAGAGAAAAGAGCGAGATTGAAGAAAACGAGGAAGACGATCGCATTGTTGAAGCGTATGGAAGTCATGACTTATTTTCAGGATCTTAGTAGAGGATTTATGATAGTTTAGATTGATCTCCTTAAGTTTAACGACTGTTATGCTGAAAAGGGTTTGTGCGTGGATAATCTTGTGGTAATCAGACAGAAGAATTGAAGTTGCTGGGTATTATATAAGAACTCTAGGTTTTGTGCTACATAGAAGGAATTCGCTGCGAGGCTAATTAGCTCAATATATGCTTATGATACGGTTCGAGTGAATCCTGTCTTGAAGATATTTTGAGATCGAGATGGTTCCATGGTATCGATGGTATCGATGGTCCAAACTGCAGTCCAGCGATCAGAAGACTTCAACTACCAAATCAACCAGAGCATTCGATGAATATGAAGTGCAATTATACATCTTGTATATAATACTCCTTTTGAATATTGAAAGGTTACAGTCATTTAATTAGGACTACTTGGACACCAGGGATCTTTCCAACTATTAAACTTTTCCCATACGGCTGGGGAATCTCTCCATTAATTGCTTTCTCAAAAATGGAGTTTCTCAATAGACTTTGACTCTAACCCTAATCCTCTGATTCGTCAATTTTTCTTTCATTTATAAGACTGATCGATTTGAGCATTAATCAAGAGGTTTATTAATTTGAGGGAAACTTTGGCTTGGGTAACAAGTTCGTTCATAGCTTGTCTCCCATACATATCAGGATAACGCTCGAGTACTCAAGAGGCTTTCAAAGACTGAGTGTTTCAATCATAAACTGCATGTAAAATTCAGGCATTTATAGTCATGGTAATAATGCACCACCATATCTTCCAGATGTCTTTTTCTCTCCCTCTGCTAGTATTCAGCTCCCAATCTTATCCTCATGTACCCAGTTAAACCCCAATAGATAATCTCATCTATTATCAAACTCACAAAAGCATAGCTCCAGCAGTCCCAACCAATCCCAATATTCCCACTAATAAAGTATCTAGCACCATGCTTTCCCTTCCTAGACTATGACTTTGGCTCGGACTTGGGCCTGTGCTTTGACTGTGGCTCAAAGTCGGAATGCAGTGGATTTTGGAGATGTTACCGGCATTGTCGTTGCTGAAGTTTTGGGTTGTATTTTACAAATGGGGTCAGTCTCGCATGACCCTGGAATTTCGTTTGTTCGAAAGCAGCAGCCGGCTAGAAAGATGAATTGATTAACAGCTGCTCATATGAGATTAAGATGAAGGAATAATTACACAGAACTTGAGTATAAGTTGAGGATGCAGATGTCAAGTAGTGGTGCTTGAGCTGCGGGAAAAGTAGGAGTGGAGGTGAGAACTGCTTGTTCCAGTTGGATTTGCTGGACCTTCGCTTGTTATGATCTGAGGCAATCCGATAGAAGGCATGCACTGAGCGACATCCGCGAAAGATAGGGTGAACAGGGTGAAAAAGATGATGATGTTGTTATAGAGTGAAAATATCATATTGGTGGTTTAGATATTCGCAATCAATAATGTATGGTTAATCCAGTGGCCAAATCTAGACACAATAGATATGAAGGTTTCGCGTGCGTTTTGTGTCGTTGTATTCAATGATTTTGATAAAAGATTAAGCGCTTTTGTATGAAATATAGACGCCAGAATGCCAAGCACGTTTATTAAAGATAGAGATTAAGAGCATCTCTTAAAAACGTGACTCAAAATGTTCGAGTCAACCCATTTTCATAATTCACCTACAAAGTGATGGCTGAGTACCTGGCCTCGATAATGAGCATTGTCGAACCATCTATTAATAAATATCCATGCTCCAATATGAGTTACTGATACGATTTTTCCAACGTCCAACGAGTGAAAGCATTTCTAAGGGATGAAAAGTCTGGTTCTGGTTATACACTCTAGCAATTCTCCTACCGACACAAATTCAATAACGTCACACTTAACAAAACCTCTCTACTCTTGATTTATGATCCCCAATACTGTCATCTAACTACAAGAGCAAAACCCCCATTCCGTTTATAACTCCTAGGATAGAAAATAAAGCCACGAGCAACAAATCTACAGTTACTGTTCTCTCTCCTGAACTCGAGCCTGGAGCTACAGAGTCCATATATCTGCAGGTCCCAATTTTGAAGTTGTACTTATGGGTGCTTCTGGCTTACCAGGTTCGATGTAATGAGATACCGTCTTGGTAAAATATGCCGCACGACATGTGGGATTGTTTTGGCAGGAGTCTGACTCAGTGTAGCCCAAGAGATAACATCCATCTACCGAGCTGTTAGTGGAGTGATTATGACTAAACCAAAAGCAAAAATATCTTACCAAAGATTCCAGTATATGTTGAACTACCAATTTGAGATGACATTGTGTATATGGCAAGTAGGCCATGCAAAAATTATCTATACCCATGAGTAACCCGCGGATTATCCGCTCTACAAATTATTTACTAGCAGTCCTAATGTTACGACGGCATCCAACATACCGAGTCACATGCTCAGAAAGTCACGGGATTAGGGATTCCCATTGGATCCCATTGCTCCCACCTGGTGGGATACAATGGGATTAATGGGATAACAGAGAACGAAGGTCTATATAAGGGAATGGGTTTCATTATAATATAGAGTTTTATGCTTAAGAACAATTATTAGTTTTATTACTATAGTTATAAGAATTATAATTAGTTACAATCTTATTGAATTCCTATTTGAAGTCTAGTCTAAACCACCTTAAGAGAACTCTAGACACTTCCACGTGACCCTAGAGGCAGCTCCCGTAACACCTAATCGCTCTATAGATTATCTATTAAAAAAACTATCCATTTTATAGATATCTATAGACTATTTATTAAAACAATTATCGTTTTATGAATAATCTATATACATAAATATATAAATATAATATAATCTTTCATGATTAATATAAATTCTATTTGAAAATCAATTTGTTTCTTCAGAATTCCTTTTTCTAAAGGGCTTTAAAAGTTATATATCTATTTTAAACTATTATAGTAATTTTGGTGAATTCAATTAAATAAGCTGGGCCCTTATCAAATACTGGATCAGGTACTGACACTCCTTTTGTGCATTTAAAAATAACTCAATTGATGTAAAACGACTATCCAATGCACCGCAAAGACTTGCCCCTTTCGCTTACCACATCACAAGCGACGGCTAGGTATTGCTATTCCACATACCAGCGGGAAAATCATACCATGCGATAACATGATCCATGAAAATGACACCTATCCACCATACGATACAAGAAATGTGATGGAATCTACAACAATTTTCTAGTATTAATAAGATCAGGGAATAATTGTTTTCAATTCGTTTCTGAATTCTCATTTATAACTTATCCGTTAAGAAACTCAAGCTCTGTCACTTTTTCACCACGAATCGGATTCGGCCACCGTACAAACTCTCTGCAATTCGCTTCACCAATCGATCTCCACTCCACTCCACCCACTTTCCGCCACCACCCACACTGCAACCACAAGATCTTCACCTCTTTTCTAATGCAAACATAAAGTAAAATATTTTGCGCACTCACATCAAATCAAGCACATCGCTTCTGTGGTCCAATGGTTAGGATTCCACCCTTCCAAGGTGGAGGTTCGTGTTCGATTCACGGCAGTTGCAATCTCTTTTACCTTTTGTCTCGATCCATCTCGGACTTTTAGGTATAATTTTGCCCAAACGTATGGATAGTGATGAAGGTATCATATTTGTGGTAATATGTACGTACAAAGGGTTGTTTCTACTTTTGGGGAGCTGAAATATTTTTATCCCGGAGAATTTGAGGAAAATTGCTTTCCCCCACATATGGACCCACTGCGCTGAGATATTTTGGGGGTTAATAAGACTATTCCGTACGGAATATAATAAACTCCTCAACAATCTTTTAGGTGAGGTGTCATCCACATTATTTGACACCCTGATGAGGAAAGTAGAAAATATCTACAAGTATATTTACAAATACAAATGCTTAGGTAAGTCTGAACAGCAAATTTTTGGAAAGCAGCGTGCGATTTCTTCTTTCGACAATTAAACGAATGTCCGAGACTTAATCAGCCAAAAATCATTACCCCCCTTACACTGGACTTTGAATATGTAACATGGTACGGAAATCACTGCACATTCATCGGCCATGAACTGCCGTCATCCTCGGCTCAATCCTAGTGATTTAAGTCTTGTGCATCTCCAGTTTCATCCTGAATGATCGCGTTTGCTGGATCTCCAATCGAAATCCATGATCTTTCTCATCAATTGGTGACTTGAGCTGGTCTCTGATAGCTGGCAGAGGGACTTCCTTGCCTAGATCATAATTTTTGGTATTCATTTCTCCTCATTTGTTTTTCTTTTAACTTCCTCAGGACCTTTTTTCCAGGAGTGCTTTTTAGCTCATTGACAGGTTTCGAGGTTTGAAGAACACAACGCGAAGGCATATCTTTATCTTCGCAAATGATGACCAATTCCCGCAGATTCTTGAGCCGAGATGGGATGTGATTCTGGAAAAGAATGGCTTTGTCTTCCTCCGTATTGTATCCAATTCGACGCCATACGCAAGCTCTAGAAAGGATCAAAAATCGAACGCTCTGCATAACATCAGCACATTTTATTTCCAAATTTAGAAAATTAACTACCAAAAGTTGACCCAGATTCGCTCCTCAAGTTGTTTAAAGGAAGTCAAGAATGATGTGACGGAGTCCAATTTTGGGCGGAAGGAAGCTGGAACTTGATAAATCTCCTGTACATAGCGACGCATTGTTTCGCATCAACTTTCTCAGTTCAGGAAGAAAGTGACAGGATAGGGTGTCAAATATTAGGAACGTGTACTGTACCGGGATGCAATTTGCCAAAAGCTCTTCGCTTTTATCGATGTTATGATCTATAAAATCCAATTCGATGGCTACTATTCTCGATTAGAAGAATATATCCCAGATGCTGCATCGAATCTTGAAAGCTGATGCTGTGGAAAAAGCGAAGCGTACGTTGGACGCTCGTACCTTGCTTGTTACGGCTCTTGGCTATGTGAGTAAATCTCCGCAAATTTCTTCCAGTTGGTGCGAGGAACCACAACCACTCACGCAATCATGATCATCTTTACCACAATGGTAGGGGGAGACTGAGTCGGAAGCTTGTTTTTCCCATTGCTCGTTGTGAAGGTGTTTACAATCTTCATTGAATTGTTGCATTGGGTAAAAAGAGCCTCGAAGAGCCACACAGTCAGTTGCGTTGGCCGTCAGGATAGAACATGATTTATACAACCTGTAAATAAATCTTCATTGAAAGTGGAGAGAAAGTTTGTGTGTAACCAGAGTGACTCCATTTCTTAAGAGTTTTCCGTATATGAGGGCGCTGGTATCACAAGTAAACAGTGTTCCCGGAGTAAGCATCTGGAAGTGTCAAGAATAAATGTGGAAAACCAAGAAGAGCGATTGAAAATGTAGCAATGATATTTATTTGACTAAACGTTGTAGATTCAAAATCAGCGCAATAAATTAGTCGTTCTCCCACAATAATATATCGACTGCTTGAGCTTTGTTCTGAACTTCATGATGAGACATGATGTTCGATTCATAAACGCATGCAGGCGCCATTTACCAATAAATCTGGGCTTTTATCCTGTCCCAAGCTGGTTGTCACCTGGCGGCATTCGAAAGATTCCATAAGAGATCTTGGATCCTAGCCAACTACCGAAGTTAGCGAAAACATCTGGCACAACGAATCGATATCCGGGAGGACTCAAATGGCGAAGAACGAGTGGGGTATAACCAAAAGGGAGCGGATCGACCTCTTCATTCACTCGGCCATAATATGGAACCCCTTCAAGACATGAATCCGCTAGAACAATCAACTCGTTTAGTTAAGTGTAAGCAGACGGATGATTAGTATGGATTTCGTGATCTCCAAAAGACATTATATTGTAGTAGCCGTGTAACCCTGTTGGGACTACCATTAAAGACCTGATATTTTGCAATGCATTCGCGATTTCCACGAAGTCGTGCACAAGCCCTCCCTGAGTGTGTTGAAGACCTAAACCCGGTGTATCACTGATAGTAATAGTATACATAACTAGTGTATCGAGCTCATGATTGAAGTAGAATTATGAGACTAGATGGCGACTGGGTAACGGATCAAGGGTGAATGGCTTATAGTGTTTCTGCTCGGCTTTCTCGATTAACTGATATCGTCGATGGTGGTAGCGTGCAAGTTTTGACATCATTGGTAGATTCTCGTGGGGTATCGTCGCTGTCTCGGGTGTAAGTAATTTTCGTGAAGATTCCGATATTGCGACTACGCCACGTCATCCTCCATATTTCTAGACGCAGCTCAGCAGGAAGTCTTGAAAATGGGTGAAACATGCCGCCGTATTGATTTCCGACTTCGTCATGATTCCCTTTTTTAAGACAAGAATCGACGGGAGCGACCGCCTTTTGAGTACTTGATCGAGTTAATTTGAGAAAATCCTCTCTCAGACACCAGCGTCCTATCGATTTCGCTTTTATCTGTATGGTCTTTAGTCTTAGATATATCTTCAAAGTACAAAACTCGTAAGAATAACGTACCTTCCATGTTTTCAATTCTTTCCATATATTCCGCGGGGGGGTGTCATCATTAGCCATTGCGATAGGAAGCCAAGATAACCTTAGCAACTAGTAATTATCTGCTGATGTGACAGGAGCTTGGCATATGTGAGTGGACGCTTGTTTTTAAACTGCGACGACGAGCAATACAATTGCGACTGTCCTCGAGAGCAAAATGGTAGAAAAAAGGGTGAGTGCACTAGGTAGAGCGATTCTCGATATTGAAGACAAGGTTTTATGAAAAGTGAGGTGTGTACTGTGTGGCGAGGCAGAGTAGTAAAGGAGATAAGTAAGGTGTGTACCTTATAGCGAGGCAAAGGAGTAAGGGGGGTAAGCAATGGTAGTTAAAGAGCAAGATCCAAAAATTAACAATCTTTTCCAACTCCTGGATATTCATACACTTTGAGACCTCGTACCATGTGTCCGCCGTGCGATGCACCATTTCACCGAGGTGAATTAGATGTCTGCCCAGCAAGCTCACGGTATGGCACGATGATCTTAATTCACAGCCCAACTGTTTGAGATGGAAATTCCAATTGTGGTCCTGAATAATATTTTTCGTGCAGTGTATTGAAGTAGAGAAGAATCAAGAGATGAAGATGTCGAAGTACTCATGACGAACTAGCGCAATGTACAGCCATTAAAATGGGCAAGAATGATCGGAAAATAGCAAGAACATTTATTTTTGGTGCCTTGAATATATGTAAAACTTAATAACATCCAAAATATCTCAATCATTATGCGGGGTCCCTCAATTTTGGGTATATCTTCAAACGCCAAAGGTACCTCCTTAATTTGTCCAGCCACGTTGCAGCCAAACTTATATGAAAGTCCCTAAACTCCCCACTCATTGCCTTACTCTCTATCAACAGCTTTACTCTTGACTTCGCAATTGCCACTTCCTCAATTAGAACTTACGAAAGTAAGCTTTTCATTGCCAACCACCGTCTATCATACAAATTAGCTTAGGTTTCCATATCTTAGATAATCCTATCTCGATATACAGTCAGGGCTCAAGAATCAATAAACATACCTTCAAGACATTTCCAATCCCCGTAACCTGACCCGAAGCATTCGTAGCCATTACATTAGCATAATTGGTAGCCATCAATTGAACTCCGCTTACGAAGTCTTTATTATCGAACCCACTGCATCCCCAATCATTAGCCAAAGTCAAGAATCCAGTCTCCATCTCATGTATCGTTTCGGGAGTTGAGAAAAACATACCAATGCCCCCCTCCATTCGGCGTATTATCCACCGTCTGCAAGCGCCCAATCTGATCCGCCGTCATGCCGGCACCAGTAGCCAACTTCTCATACGCAGCAATTGCCTTTGGAATAGCCGGTTGCAACATTGTCAACTCATCTTTCGAGCTCTGGAAATGTATTTTCGTATTCTTCACCAATGTTTCTTGATCCACGACTGCCACTTGTGGTGTCAACGCACCACAATTCAACATAACCCCCGTCTTATACTGCGCCCCGAAAGCCGGCATAAAAAATCCGGAAAGAAGCAGCGAGCCCCCCGAAACCCCCGTGAAGAATACATTTGTATTATCAAAGGCTACGTCTTTTGACAATTGGGTCTGGATAAGTTTGTTAACAGCAGCAGCATGTGCCACGCCATCCGTACGTTGAAGACCTGATCCGCCGCCCCAGAACATATTTTTATTGGGAGCGAGAACAACGACGCCCATGAGGTTGTTCTGGACTGCTTGATTGGGGAAATCAAAGAAAGAAGTTCCCCCATCCCCGTGAAGTAGAACGTTGAGACCAGCTGTTCCAGTTGTGTTGGCTGATGCTGTACCGCCAGTTACTCCAGATGCTGAAGTGAACATATTGGCTGGAGCACTGATTTTGTAGCGAATGGGCAAACCACTGTTTGATTAGTATTCGAATATGAAATGAAATGGTAGAAACTTACTTAATTTGAACAGTTTTATCTAAGATCATTGATCCATCCGATGCTCTCGAAACACCGCCAGGCGTAGCTGCCTTTGTTGTACTACTTGATGAAGAGGCAGCATTCTTCCTAGGTAAAGCATGAACGGGGGCGAGAAGAGTAAGTAATGACAAAATAAACAAATCTCGAATGGAAATCATGATGAGAATAAGAAACGCCCAGCGCTGAGAAAATAAATGAATGGAGAGGAAGGTCGAAGTAGATTTAACCACAATCGACAAAATGATTGAACTTATTCATCTTTTATTGTAATAATCACTTACAACGCCTGAGAGTTCGATACTTTCTTGGACTGATTATCAAACTACCAAGCCAAATGCTGTGATGGATTTCATCCTAAAAGTGTATTCTGAAGCATTTAGAGGTTTGACTTGGCGGTCATGATTGAGGTCAGGAATTTGACTCGGACCCAAACTTCTTGGCACCAGGGGTTTTGATTCGTCAAATAGGATACGGTGAAATTTTTGAGGTTCAGATGTGAGTTCAGGAACAACTGAGAAATCAATATATTTTAAATCTGGGGGTTGAGGAAAATGATGGATGCGTTCACAATGGGAGGAATTGTTGCTGATAATATATGAGCATTGTATATGATACAATTTTATCATCAACGTACAAACAAATTCTGTCTCAGCGCACAAGCTTGAGACATGCTGGAACATGGTATACGTAGTCAGACCACAACAAAAACTTTTAAATATATCTAGAAATCAATTAGATTTCATGTATTTAAAAATAAGGACCTTGACAGTCGATTAGAATATATAGTCTTGTAGGAATGGATTCTTCCGTTCAGTAAGAATGATACATATCCTGATTTCGACAACATCATAATTGATGCGAAACCATCTAGCGACGATGTGGTTTGACATGAAGGGGCACAAATCGCGAATTCGATACGCATCGATAAAAGAACCGATCTCGTTTCACACCTGCAATATAGAATATTCGATTTGGCCATGATGAGAGGAGATTCTGGTATCTTTGATTTTTAAGGAGCTTCAGATGAAAAATCGTGATGGTGGAGGGTGTTTGAGGTTGACGAAAAAGTCCTTTTATACAGTTTCTGATACTTGCACTGACATTGCATTATCGTATATCTAAGACGTTGGTTCCCCAATCGTGCATCATTGTACGTACTATAATAGAACTTTGAAGCAACCATGGCATCTGGTTTGGAAGTACACGTGCTGCAGACAGAAGATATGCAACTCTGCCGCTAAAAAAACTGGATTACTCCTCTTTTAGATTTACCAGCTTATAGTATGAGAGAGTATGTGCATCTAGCTTTCGGAGTTGCATACTGTCGGTCCGCACCACTATTTTGTAGAGCTCATGACATCCTGGAGCTATTACGACATACTTGACGTAGTTGAACTATATCCTATCCTGTGTGATTCTATTTTCAGAAAGTACCGACGACGGCTCGCTCGCAAGATCTATGTGATAGGCGTTTGACAGCATAGGGATTGCGTAGCATCCAAACTTTGTTGTTTGTTGGGCATTCACCGGTGAACCATTACGCTCAGGATGAGCACTTTGAAGTCACCATGGACAACTGATTGCAACTGAAAGATACATACGACTAGATACATAGTATCCGGATCAGACGGATATGTCATTCGTTGCAAATCATACTCTGTAGGTAATGAGGAGTGAATCCAAGTGCACCGCCACAGACAAGTTCAAAATCATCCACTAAAACAGTACTCTTGGCGTACAAACCAGCTGAAGAAACCCAGTAAATTTATACTCCAACGTCATCTAGTCAAGGTCAGGGAACCAATGATGTATAAATCTAACTTGCAAGATAAGATATCTGTTGAATATCCTAAGTCGTCGTGGTGAGCCTTGGGTAGGTTTGGGCGAACATCTAGAAAGGAAGTTCGTTGTAGAAGTTTGGTTGGGACACTTCTGTCTAGGAAACAGCCACCTATCACCTATCGTGTCTATCTCGGAGGGGTAGAGTATTCAAGAAAGATAACATGTTCAAAGATACTCCATCCTTTCTCAAAGCATTCCGTAATTATACATCGGAAAGGTTCCAATTCTGGATCTTGATTGCTTCTCGTTGACCACAAGCACCTACTTCTGTAGATAACCTCGATTGAATAAATGCATTCAAAGCATATATTTGCTTCTTACAATAATACCAGAGCAGTTGATATTCAGGAGAAGTGCATGTGATGCTCTGCAGTTTTCCCCATAGAATAGACTCATCGAATACGCTAGAATGAGCTTCCTGTGATGCTGTCGACCAGTAAGAATCTTTTACAGCACAATAATTGTCAAAATGTTTCACACGAGCGGCTCGGCATTTATAGAAGGTTTATTAGTTGAATGCTACTTCAAGGATTCACAGCCTTAGAAGACCTCATAGCTTTATCATACTTCTTCTCCTTCAGGTTCAAACAATCGCGTCACAGTACGAGTAGAGTACACTTCGTATCAAAACAAAAAGAGATGGCTAAGAGAGAAGAATACATACCATCATCTTTTTGGAGGGCTTTGATATTACTCCCCACTGCTCTGTATAAACCCAAGGAAAGGCTGGTGAAACTGCAGAACTAAAAAAAACTTAAAAGAGAATGATAAACAGATAATTATTAAACTTCATGTCAAATTTGAGCTCTTGAACCTTAATAATCTCGACAACGGTAAGGTGCGAGGAAAATACAGTAATAAACCGTATAAATCTAGTCATCATTCATTTGTTTGATCCATTTTAATGTTGTCGGATAAGATAGCCAGAACCTCAGAGAGAGAGAGAGAGAGAGAGAGAGAGAGAGATCATCATCACATCACCTCGACCACCAAAAAAAGATCTGACTGCGCCACTTTTCTACACCTTCTTCGTTTGTTCCGTTGCAGCATCCATCTCCACTTCTTCACCTGCAACAACAATAACCTTAGCAAGTTCCCATTCACTAAAAGGATACGAAAAAGAAACAACATCAGAGTATTCGCGTAGAGCTTCACGATTACGATGGTTGATATTGGTGTGGTCAAGAGAAAGGATACTACGAAAGGTCCTCCCTTACGTATATTATCTCTAGGTAAAGCAAACAATCCCTCCAACCTTTCGCGCAACTTACTAAAGACTATACAGATGGAGGTGGTGTACGAGGATATTCTATGCTCATAATTATTCAAGAGCTCATGCATAGAACCTATGTCGAAATCGAAGGAAAAGCGCCCCGACGAGATCAAATCCCCAAACCTGCCGACCATTTCGATTTAATATGTGGTACAGGGACTGGCGGTTTGATCGCCATTATGCTTGGCAGATTGCGATTGGATTTGGAAACTTGTAAAGAAGTCTATGTACGAATGACTAGGAAGGTTTTCGAAACGGATAAAACGATTGCGGGTATACCATATCGATCGACTCTATTCAAGGCTTCGAAGCTGGAGGAGGCGATCAAAGAGTGCGTTAGAGAACATACATTATTTGAGAAGGAGGGAAATGATGGAGATAAATCTGCGCCACCATCCACGTACCCCGGAAGTCCGATTAGTCCATTCAGTGCCGCGGCCAGTTCTGAACCAAGACGACATTCAAGTAATGCTAGTGTCGCAAGTTTCAGTAATAGAAATCCTGCGAGCTACCAAAATAAGCCATTCATGTCGTCGAGGTGGGGGAATCCCAACGCTAGATTATATGACAATCGCCCAGAAAGGACAAAGACGTAAGTATCACGGGAAGCCATAAGTACGCAAATAGCTAATATAAAATAGTGCTGTGACGGCAATCTATAAAGGCACACGCAAAGGTGGCGCACCAGCCATATTAAGATCCTACGATTCACGAAAAGAGCCATCACCGGAATACGACTGTAAGATTTGGGAAGCAGGCAGAGCAACATCGGCCACTGGACTCGCATTCAAACCTATTCAAATCGGACAATCAGTATTTATAGACGAAGGAGCTGGCCAATATAATCCTGCGCCATATGCTCTCGATGAAGCTACAGTTAATGAATGGCCCGGCCGAGATGTCGGTGTATTTATCAGCATAGGAACAGGAAAGCGACCACCGGGAAGTGATCATAATCAACACATGTGGTATGAAGGTTTTATGGGCGAATTTGCGGATGCGCGAAGACGATTAATAGCAAAAATCGAAGGATGCGAAATTACACATCAATATATGATGAAAGAACATCTCAGCAAAAGAGGCGTAAATATCGAAAATTATTATCGACTAAATGTGGAAATTGGTGTAGGAGAATTTGGTATGAATGAGTGGAATCGTCTCGCAGATATCAGCACTGGTACCAGAAGATATCTCGGCAAAAGTGATGTTCAAAAAATGAACATTGAAGCAGCCGTGAAATTATCAAAAATTCATAGAGCAATTCAAAGAGCAAATGGTCACATGAGAGTACCATCAATGGGTAATAGAGGAGAAAGTTATAAAAACTTACCTGATGTTCCCGAAGCTAATCCATTGGCCGTGGAACTTCCAGCTGAAGTCCCTCCCATGACACCTCTTTCCGGTAATGCAGCATGGATGCCATCTCCGAGACCAAGTTACGAATCAGGTCATCATGATAGTCTCGAAGTCGCCCCTCTCAATCCCGTCAAGAATGATTCTTATTCGCCAATCTCGTCTGTAGATCATCAGTCACCACATTCATCCCCTTTAAATCATCCCATAGACCATGGCGATAGACTAACAGTTAATTCTCCAACTCGACCACAATACCACACGGCGTCTGGATCGGATAAAATCGCGATCATGAGTCTTGATGAATATCCTAGACCGGCAGTTAGAATTTCGGATCCGCCGCCGAGAAATCCGAGGAGACTTTCTGGTCCACCACCGGTACCGCCGAAGACACCGATCAATGGGGAGAGGCCCGGAGATGGTATGCAAAGGAGGCCAATTGGGAATGGGAATGGGATCGTAACGCCTTATCCGCTGGAGGATGGACCGCCGCCGGTGGTTAATATGGCTAGGAAACCTAATTATGGGAGGTGAAGGATTTGAGAGGGGTTGATCATGTGGTCGGTGGACCCGATGATACGGATGAAGATGATGAATTGGAAAGGAAACCGGAGTTCGGCTTGAGGTCCTCAGAAATGAGCCACTTATTGATTCATTTTGGATTATGATGGAGTTTGGAATCAACCAATTGGTTGTTGCGATACCTTTTTGTTTTTAAGCTTCTATGAGGATGAATGGAGTGAAAGCGAGCGAATGGAAGGATTACCATGTCGAGGATTAGACGTGAGTGGGGTGGAGTGATACGTCCTCCTGCACGGGATTAGTTTTGATACACAAGTATGTAGTTTATTTTTTGAGGATTTGAGGGCTTATCATGCAAATTCATCAATGATTCTTGCCTCTGGAGTTTGCAAGATAGTTTATGGTGCTTATGTGATGTGATGTGAACTTGAGAGGTTTGACCGGCGAATGTGAGATCTTTGGTGTGTAAGAGATGAGATGAGATGGTACAGCAATGATAATGAAATCGGGAGTTGAGTAAGTATCTATCTATCTGAACATTAATTTCTGTTTACCAATTCTTGAATATTACTACGATATGTACTCGTGTGATGTTAACTGGCTTCTATGCAGTAGCTTTTTTGAATTGGGAAACTTTTTTTGTAATGGTATATTCTATGGTGACCTTTTACTGGATGAGGATATTGGGTACTTAGGATGGAAACGGGGAAAGTAACTAAATACTGGATACCCGGGACTTGGATAGAAAATGGAAATATAGGATAGATCTTGCGTATAGCAATCAGAGATCTGAGATGTATGATGTGGGGAAGTGGGGGGGAATAGGAATAGGAATGGGTATATAAACTATCACTGCTATGGGATCAACTTGAGAAAGTAAAGAGATGGTAACAGCTACTACAACCTTGGTGGAACAGGACTACTTTCCGTGTGTGAGGGGGGGTATGTTGGGTTGAGTGGAGAGGTGTATTGGAGGTGTTAAGAGAGATAGGTGATTTGATGGAAAGGGGGTTTGTTGAATTTTCGGTGGTGGTGAAGTTAGTGATGAGACGATGAAAGGAAAGGAGAAGTTTTGTTGTTGATGGTGAGATGGGGGATGGTTAACGGTAGATTGTGGGGGGAATTAATTTTTGCTGTCTGTAATATGTTGAGTATTATTGTTATCGTTGTTCTGTTTTGTAATTTCGCGTTCATTTATTTTTCGTTGGTTCATTGTTTTTTAAACAAAAAGGGGGTCGGTTACAGAACATCTGAGAAAATGGACGGGAATGCAGATGGGAATTCATAATCCCTAAAACCCTGGATCGCCTGGGTTCTGGGTATGCGCATTTTATATTGTGCATTGATGGAATCTGCTGTGAGTGATTGTGCGTTGGAATTGTAATCTTACAGTAAGTAGGTGGATGGGGGAGTTTATATGCTAAGTTGATGGATTGTATGGGCGGGTATTTTCTCATGGGGAGGTCTAGAAGTCTGAGGGAGGGTGGGGAGAATAGAATAGAATAGAACTTGGTGTAGCTGAGCGAGAAGATTATTGTTTCTCCAGAATGAGATTGCACATTTGCTACAGTAGTCTTGTCTAATCTGACTATCGCCGATAGGAATATGTGATTATCACTCAGAATACTTACTATGAATCTTCACTTTTATTCCTCAGATAAACTCCGTTTCTTTCATATTCGACAACGACACTCAGATTCGTACGGAACCCAGAGATTGAAAGTCCCACCTTTCCCCTGAACTTTCAATCTTTCCTCTACGCTCCATTTACGTACAAATTGCTTGGTCTGTTATTCCAGCCATGAGCTCAAAGCCCGGTATACTCCAAGAGATAGAGTTAGGAAATAATCGATCGAAGGAACCGGGAACTTTATTTTCTCCCTCTAAGTCCTATGTACGGAGGACGTGGTGAATATAAAATCCCTTGCTCTCTTATATCATGCAAGTCTAGTCTGAAATCGAGGATCCATCGACCACCGCACCAAAACGCTTCCTCATATCTCGCTTAGTATAAAACTTTACGTATATCCACTTGCGTATATTCCATTTTCTGTAAGAGTTTCGGGAACCACCCATCAGGAGAGCGGGAGTGAGAGATTTTTGGTATGAATGTTTTTCGTAAAGTAATTATAGTCAGAACTGTGGGTTGTACTGACTTGGTGGGGTGAGGGAATTTCCGTTGTTGTTATTTTATCTCGCTCAGTCGCTGTCATTTGATCTTCCCTACAATTACCATCAACAACATCATAGTCACTCGCTCGCCGCCAGCAGAATTTCTCTCGAAACTGTATCCGGTATTATCTCAGTTGCAACAATTGACAGAAACTGAATGAGAAGAGCGCAGCTTCAAACTTCGCCCTTCGTGCAATTTGTGAACGAATTTTTACTTTAAGCATTTTCCAGTTGAAACTTGTTCGGGCCTCTTCGATGGTAATTACTTCTTTCATGTAGCCTTGTTGAACATTATCTTCACAGAAAGGTAATCTTGTAGATGATGCGTATGAAGGATTGAATGTGTTTCTTTTATCTTTCCAATGCTCAAAATTTGACTCAAGATAGTCCAAAAATATACCAAACTAGTGCCCTCACTTTTCATACTCGCACTAACTATGTATCTCAAACATAGATCGGAGCAAATTCACCACCATGCACCTGAATCGAATCGACAGCATTCTGAATATTATATATAGATGCACATAGTTTTATAACAACGTATTGTCTTAGACACGATGATAGCGATATATGCTTTTCACAATAGAGCGGGACTTCTCCACGAGCTCGTTATTAAACTACGAATGGATTACTGTAATGAGTTTGCCCAATTTCACCCACTGTATAAGGTGTTGTGTGTTTGCGCTGCTGAATTTGGTAAATACTCTCGAACGTTCCTCCCCTAAATTACGCGACCGCGAGAATATCTCGAGAAAGCAACCTAGCTGGATTGCGATACACAACGAAAGTGAAAGATTTTTCATGAAGATAAGTATGATGTATCATTCATCCGGAATATTCGATACTGGATATCATTGAACTGATATGTGGCCTTTGATTAGTGCCTTCTGGAGCCCTTTTAAGTCGTTTGCTAAGAAGTGGACCCACTTAAATTCAAGTACAGCGCATCATTCATTGGCTCAGGTAAACTTGGTTGGTCGATCTTTTGTTAAATACAGCTCCCCTTGATACTTGATGTAGTTAGGTGTCTACTAAAAGATGCTAACGGCTTTCTACTCCACTCTCGCCGAGTGAATATAATGGTTTATGCCCTGTACTTTCACATCTATTCTCAAGAACTTTCATTTAATCACCACTTGAGATATTTCAACACAATTCCTTCATCTAAAGAATATATCCTACCGGTATATTACATATATCTCACATATTGGAAGAATCATTACACCCATTATTCCCAGCATCTCGAGGTTAACACTCTCTGGCGTCATGGCCATTTGCAACATACACAATCCAATGTCCAGAAGAATGGCAGAGAATCCAAGATCCGCAAACAAATCAAATAGCATCATGGAATCAATGCCACGTATGAAACGGCAAGCTCTCCGAATCTCCTCTCGCCTCCCAAATCCTGAGCAAAATTTGACATCGGGCGGTAAAAAATCTTCCTCGAAAGAACCGTCCTTAGCCATTAATAAATCTACCTCACCATCATCCAAATACAACACCCCGCAAATTTCCGACAAAGCAGCCAAACTTGAGACTAGTCTATACATCCCCGAGAACCCAAGTCTGGGTGATTCGGAACCAGGCATATACGAAGAGCTGTTGGAAAAATTTCCCAACTTCTTTCATCAGGATGACAATCCACCAGCAGCCAGCACTAGTCAACCGATTTCCGAAGCCACATTCCAGTACGATTCGACTCCCGAATCCGAGAGGAATAGAGCAAGGTCGGCCCTGTTAACATTTTTTGCATCACCGACGCAGCTGGGCGGTAAATTAAGAATATCCAAGAAAAAATCTGGTCTTGAAATTCTTAATAATTGCTGGAGCCAGGATATTTATAGCTTGAAATTAAAAATCGATACTGTTGATGATATCATGGAAGCTTACTTTTCGGTATCCAACCAGTACAATACTTTAATGATATGGAGGGGGTTAACACCCAGCCAAGGGATTGCAATCGAATTGCAGGATTTAACGGATTTGAAGCCAGACACAGACTGTGGCGGAGTGGATCTTTCATAACGGGACTGGACGGGTGAGAAGTAGGGGAAGTTGAAAATCATGTACCAGTGAAGAAAGATCGATCTATCTTGGAACGTGGGCTGAATTGAATTCTGTTGATTTCAATCAGGAAACATGTTTGTAAATTATTTGTGGAAGAGGACTACTGTATTTTAATTATTCAACCACCATTAATTACATTTAATCTTAATCTCAATCTCCATTTCTATCACACGTGTCCTGACTGAAATCGCAAAATTTTGTGTAAGGGAATTTGTAGACATTCCGTTTCTGCTACACCCTGACCGCAGGTTTGAGGCTGAAAGAAAACCTCCTGGTCAAGTATCACTCGTGATATTCCCAATGAATTGCCACTTACCTAGTCGTCTAAACAGGAATGAAATGCAATCGTTCAACTGAGGCATTCAAAGAAGCCAGTTTCTTTTCATATAAAATATTCAAAACGTAGCTTCCTGATTAATCTACAAGTGGAGATATTACACAGCTTGTTATATACCCATACAATTTGGACTAGTATATAGGAAACATATACCACCTAAGCTATATAAAAAGTATGGTTTTCTCGCAGGCTTCAAGACGTTACTCCATTTGAACACAAAACCCCCCAAATCCTATCATCTGACAATATAGCATAGCTCTCATAGAACACAAAGAGACTTTGGATAAGGGTCTTAGCTTGAGTCAGTAATACAATCCATTTGTAAAGTTATCATCTAAACTTCCGCTTACCTCGACTTATATTCACAGTTTACCGTACTCACCCATAAAAACGCTGTCCTTGTTGAACTATATTCTGATGTCATCAAAAGGCAATTATGGTCATCAACGACCGGCTATAAAATTTACGCCCGACATTAACTGTTTATATATTGTAGCCAGCTGGTAGAATATACAGACCTCAAACGATGGAAGAACAGATTGCTATTGCCATATTCGGAAGTCTCGCCACGGAGCAATTACACATCATCACCGTCGAAGCTCGCAGCTATGTACTCATTTATGCTCCAAAATCCTCCTGCACGCACAGCATTAGGCACTGCCGCGCCGTCCCATATTTTCCCGGCACATTTTGAACCAAACCAGAAGACATGCGGTCAAAAATCATAAGGCTGCTTGTGCGTGATGTGTGGATGGTCAACTTGATAACAAAAATCATCAAACAGAGGCAGCTTTATGAATTCCTCCATCAATACACTGACTGATGTATCCACTTTTAAGTCCAGGCCACAATGGAAGCTTTCCGGGGAAGAAAAAAGAGGCCGTAATCGAATACCGATATCTCATGAATTAACTACAAATGAAACTATAAATTTTATGGTAATAAAATGACAATTTAGCTTTCAGTTGTCTTGGTCTTATAGTAAATTATATATTATATAGAAGTCGAAAATAATAAATAGATTATAAAGACTTTCAAAGGTACTCAATTCCGGCCTGATTTTTCCTCCTCGGAGAGCCAAGAACCATTTTCAGCCTAAAAGTCAAACCCACTTTGAAGAAATAACAAGCAGCAGAAGTCAACTATATAAAAACTGCCCTCTCGCTCCAACAGATATCTATAACATATCCAAAGTCAGATTTTGGACATGATGTAGGGAGATAGATTTGGAGACAGACTCCCTTCAAATGGAAACATACTGATGGAAAGCTGGTGATTCGCCATATAAAACATGAGTCTACATGTCGACAATACGGCCAATATATCTTTTGGTGTGTATTTTCATCAATCCACACCGCTAAGCTTGCTATTACCGACTTACTAACCATCCATGGACATACTACGAGAGAAAGGAACCCCCAAATCTACCAAATATCCTCTTCTATTTGTACCAATCACGAGTCCTCGCCCATGATGTGCTATTGCTGGTGAGAATCTTCACTATGAGGAGCAATGAGGTTTCTTTCCTTCCATCCTGGAGAAATACATCTTTAAATTTGTCATTTGCTCCGTTTCTTTTCCTTTTTCAACTACCAACTCAATTTTGACGTAACGTGATCATTAAAGATGACATGACTTTCAAGTGTGGGACCGAAGATAGGCGTAGGAGTACTTACTCCATTGATATATCCTCATAAATATGTCTTTTGCTCTTTCACAAACACCAAAAGTCCGTTCGCCTTACAGATTTCACCGCGGGCTATTTCAAGGTAATAAATTTCTATCTATTCCAAAAACTAAAAAGCAAAAATATTCATAGCACCGCCCATTGATTCCCCTTTCCAGCCAAAGATTCCTTCAATCCACTTTTCCTCGCATCGCAGAATGCTTTTCAAAAGCAGCACATATGGAAAGCTCATAATACCTAGACGCCATGATGCCCAATTATAAAGAAAGAGAAAATCTTCGAATACAACAACCTTGCTTGATATCTCATCATCCATCTCTATTTTACACGTCTCCTCTTTTTGGATCCAACATTGGTTGGGCATTCACCCCATGTTCGCGCCCATTTCACGTCCACTTGTAGTCGCGGTTGTAGGATTATCGTTATTCCAACTCAAATATGTGTGATCGCCGAGTTTCCTTGGTTTGATTAGATGCGTGACGGTGAATACTGCGCCGAGTAGGATACAGAGACCCCCAACTACGATATAAGCGATACCTAGAAAAGGATTTTTGCCACCCATAACGGTACGGGTTGAAAGAATGATAGACTTAGTGCCGCCATACTCGGTAACATTAAAAACTGTGAATTATTAGTAAATTAGGATAAAATGTTGCAGAACTAAAAGCTTACGATGCGTAATGTTGACTTGATATTGGCCAGTCTTCATGACATCATCATCATTTCTTTGTAACAATTTACTGAATGTTGGCAAACCAGCCAGTCTCATCCAAACTTGGAATGCTTCATCATTCTCGAGATCAGGATGGTAATCGTCACTATAATTGTTTGGATATCGCTCAACCCAATGGGGAGGAACAATTACATCCGACCAATTGTATTTCGTTTGACCATATAGTGCTCTATCACTACTCCATGACACATCCGAGTTGTTTTTCATGGGATAGATTACACCACTGTCGTTACTATTCGCGGGATTTTGGAGGAATGGACTTGAGAATGTATCATTAAACACAGAGTTTGGAGCTAGGCCACAAGGATAATATGGTTTGTCGACACCATTGTCGTTCACAGTCGTAAGTGGCGTACAATCTCCAGAGTGTATGGTACTTGCTGGAACGGCTTTGCCGGAAAGCTGATCAGAGTCGAAGGACTTCGCATATCGTCGATGATTTTGATAGAAGTTGGTGAGCTTATAGTAGAATAGTACAGGAGGTTCCAATTCGGATTTTATTGGGAACGTGAGCCGACATTGTACAGCTGGAACAGTAGCATGCGCGACACTGCCGTTGTAGTATGTTTGGTTGATATCTTTTCTACACCATTGCGGAGGAGTTCCAACATATACATATGGTGTTTTGAAGAACATTTCAACATTGCTATCGGGCATGAGGGCGCCTGTGTCGGCCCAGTCAACGCAGGTTGGCGCATCTGTATGGCATGTCGAATAATCGAGTACAATTTCTTGGACCTAAGCCGAAACATCAGTCATAATTTTATCAAGACTACTCGTGCAGAATTCGTCCTTCATGTACTGACCACACTGCTAGCATATAATAATCCACCACCAATTGGCGCAAATATTATTCCGATGGCGAAGAATAATGGGAGTACGGTTTTTGGTGTCAAAATTGGTCTTGCATCGTGTCAGCTTCTTCTTCGCGCAATAACTCCCAAGCGCCACTCACTGCCACGCCTTCAATCTTTGTTGTCTGAACGCCGTATCTATTTATTGCAGATGATGATTAGTATCCAATACATATGTATAGAATTAAATCGTAGGTTCCTCACTTGCTGGCCGTCTACTCTTCGTCGTTCCTTTGTCACCATGTAAATGGGGATCCTGTGAACTGATAGAGTCCTCATGTTGCATTGCTGGTGGTTGATCAGCCATCTTGAAGATAACTTGCGATCATGAGCCGGATGTTGTTTTTTGTATTGTTCCTCGGTGTAAGTTGCGGAAGATTTCAAGAGGCTGTTAAATTATCGTGACTGTTTACAGTTGTCGTTGCGATTATAATGATTGATTGCGCAGTTCCAACCCGTGGTTTCCGCATCCGCGATTTAAATTTAGCGCATTTCAGCCACACTTTGCAAAGCATTCAGCCACACCAAGGAGAAAACAGAGCCGAGGAAAAGGGATAAGGAGATGAAGCGCAACACACAATATACCATCAATGCTAAGAAAGAGCATAAGGCATCTCTTCAAATTAATGTGTTCAGTCAAGCACCCATCGTGATTTCAAAAGTTGTTTCATTATATCTATGTTAGCTCTGAGGTCCATAGCAGTACAATGCATTGAGCAATGCTCCCAGCCAGCCTCCCAAAAAGAGTCGCTACAAATACTCAGCAAAACAAATCGTGACCCCAATAACGCTATATGGGTATCATGTATATCTATACTCCCAGAAAACACCCATATTATCCCATATGTACTCCTCTTGTGTATAACGGATTCTTGTGGAATCATTTACTCATCTTTGAACAACCATGCACCACCCGGTCTCATTGCTTCCGCATATCTTTCGGCTACCTTTTCTCGCTCTAACTCCTTTTGCTTCTTCTTAAATGCCTGGTCTTCTTGTGTGTTGGGAAAATCGGCCTCCCAGAATCCAGGTGGTGTATTTCTCCTTGGAACAACAGATTTATGCTTCCCCATTGTGTTGGATGCTTTCCATTTTCTAGCTTGTGCTAAACTATCCTTTCTCTCTTCTTTTCCCATCGTCCATATCTTATGTTTATTGTCGCCCAAAAACTCTTTAAGCAGTGTATCTTCCTCTGCCTTTTGTGAAGTTGTAGGATTCTCCCTCACAGGGTACAGGGCTTGCGCTAAGGCACCAAATTGTTTCCCGCAACATTCTTCTCTGACACAACCCGGAAGACATAGACGATCCCTGCCACGAACTACTTCTGTATATGCATAATCGTAGCCTTGATTGAAATTTGGATTAATTTTGAAATGATCAAGTTTCAACGTGGTCACAGGTCGTAATCGATAAGGTTCTCGTTCGGGATCATCCGAGTCAAGATCTCGCCCACCTCCTCTTCTTGATCTTCCCTTGCTTGTCGTCGGTGCCTTGGAAGTTCCTGATCTTGATTTCGGAGTATATTTGGTGGGTGATCTAGTTGCTTCCCGAGATGTTTCTCTTGTCCGCGCTGGACACAACTCGGCGGATACAGTTGAGCCTCGTCTTGAACTTCTCAATGAAGGTTTAGAAATCTCCTTCATGATCCCAGCACGAGGGCGGCCAGAAGAGGTTTTAACAGTTGCAGCCGCTTCGTCGCCTACAGATGCTCCTCGTTCTGGCCTGGAAATTTGTTTCTTGATGCCTGCTCGAGGATGGCTGACAGTTTTGTTAACAAGTTCATGTCCTTTGTCGCTTACAATTGGCCTTTCTCTTGGCATCGGAGTGTTATTCTGTGAGTCGAGATCTTCAAAATGCTTTTGAAAGTGTGGAGTAGCTAAGATCTTGTGTTTATCGAGGCCACTCGTCGTTATCTCTGTCGATAACTTAGATGGTGGGAGTGTCACCGATCTTATTTCTGGGGCTACAGATTGCGGTGTTGGATAGGCGGTGATCTTCGTCGGCGGGGAGCTTGAAAGAAGGTTATCGAGAAGGTCGGCGGAGTGAATGCGTCCTTTTCCCTCAGGCATAGGGGTCTTTAATGGACTGGTTGACTCTCCATCTTCAAGTATTTCCTCCCCTTCTCGAATGATAGCACTTGATTTTCGTTGTCGTTTGGCAGGGAGATTCGGATCCACTGTATTTGGAAGAATACGATTGGTACTGAGTGGTCGTAGAGGTTTGCCCACTGAACTTTTTCCTCTCTTACTCGCTGGCGTAATCATTGCCCTTCTTGATTGCCCAATAGTCACAGATGTAGGGACTTGGTTTTGCTCATCTATGGTATCATCGGGCAACATCTCATCATCCACCGCATTTTCGACTTCGTTCTCGATGTCTTCGACATATGGTATAAATGCTCGACGGCGCTTTCTTGGTGTGACAACTTTGTCGCCGATATCGTCTAAATCAAGACTCTCGCTAGCATGAAGTATTCTAGCTGTGATAGGGCTACTTAAGCCAGGTTCCTCTAGCTTGACCTTAGGTAAGGACGTTCGTTGTGGTTCACGCTCGTTCCTCTTCCTTTTTCTGACCGGACGAGCAAATATAAATTCTGGGGGATCGTCGGATGATGGTAGCTTTGGCGTCTCTATGTTTGGCTCGCCGAAAGTAGTGTTTAGTCTACCACCAGATGGTGAGGATTCAGGATCTTGAGTAGAGCTCGAATTATATGGTCCAATAGGGAGGAGCTGAGTCTTCTCGATACTATTCACACGTTGGGCTCTTCGCGCATGCCTCGGAAGTAGGGGGGATTGATGATCGACTTCGTCATTTCGACTAAGTTCATGCTCAGAATCATCTAAATCGGTTTGCCGGTTGTCGTCATTTGCGGGAGGGTCTTTTGTAGGACTTGCTACACAACTTTCATTTGGCTGAGAAGCGACGACAACATGTCCTTGGTTGCCAGGTATAGTGACCTCTTTTCCTTCCAGATCTTGAGACTTTGACCTCAATTTCCGTATTCCTTGCGCTTGTACTTCAGTTTTATCAGAGTTGTCTGGCGGTGATATATGATGCTCGTTATTCCACGCTTCCCATTGACGTAATTTCGCATTCTTATCCCGCAGTATCTCGGCATATTTATCTGCTCTTTCCTTCTGTATCAACCATTGTTCCTTGATGCGCTTGCGCTCGTTGTCAAGTTCCTTATAATCATATTTCCGGCCTATCGAAGGTACTAGTCCGTTATCAAATGAGCTTGATCTCTCGTTATCGGTACTAGCAAGCTCGGCATCTCTTGCTCGTATGGCAGCATTGCTTAATTCCATCAACAACCTTTTGTTCTGCTCCTCAAGATCTTCCACCCTCGAAGTTACATTCTGGTATTTCTTCAACTCTTCCAGAAGATGCCTGTTCTCCTCTTCAAGTTTATTTGCCCGAGGAGCCGCGCTTCGATTCAATCGAACCTCCTCTGTGAGCCTTGACACATCTTCTTCTAGAATACTAATTTTCAATCCCTTCTCGTGTATCAAAACCTCGTTCGATCGAAACTGCTCAGCATGTTTTTTGTTATCAGTTTCAAATGAGTTTGCCTTCAATCGCAATTTCTCCAATTCATCCTTTCTAATGATAACATTGTCGCCATCCACGAGTTCTACGAGTCCAACATGATCAGCAAATAAGCCCAATCAATATGAATGCTGACCTTACCATTGCCAAGATTCTGCTCAATATCATTGCAGATCTTTGTCAATTGTTCAAACAATTCGCGTCTGCCATTTCTCCATTGCTCCATTTCTACAGTTGGTGGTGGATTTTGAGTTCATCGCGGCTGTGAAGTGAAGTGCTGAAGTGGCGCGTCGCGTTGTGACTTTAGTTTGACGTCAGCTATTTTGGCGTGGCACGGACTCGGTTCGGGTACTGTATTGGCTGGCAGACAGAAACCTACTTCGCTCCCGACACCCCCAACATTACCGTAATCTATCCACCGCAAACAGACACGATTATTTCGCTGAGAAAATGATCCTTCAAGTGGCACTCACTGAACCCATATACGTTTCGGCTTGTTTTCATGAAACAAATCTCTCCAAAAATATCGGTCTCACGCCATACTCCCAGATTACCACTTGTTGTTCGGGGAGTGCTTACAGCGTGTCTTCAGTCAGCTGCCCAAATAACAGGTCCTCTCAGAGTAGTCTCAGGTGGCGATCTTTGATGAGTTTATGAAGCGTATTTTAAAAGAAATTGGCCGGAGAATTCGACTTATGTGTCATTCTGCTTCTTCCAGATATGGACTCGTCCAGTGTCAGCGTATAGCACTGTGGCATATCTCGTACACATGCGAGATGAGGCTAATATAGTCCTGTTGGTATCCTCAGTTTCGAGGGCTATCGCTCTAAATGGAACGATTGAATTGATTTTGGATGAAGCAAGCCAAGAATTAAGTCGTCACTGATGGCTGAACGCCCAATCAAGTGAAGACTTGGGTCACAACAGCTCAAGCATTCAAGATATCACATTATACCCAGCTCCTGTGTCTTAGCTGGGAGGGTCTTAAAATCATGGGGAGGTGATCCTGGACCGAGATCTATCACACTTTGGCTTATTTCCCTATCCTAGCGCTACTCTAGGCTTTTTTCTTTAGACACATCTTCACTTTCTGCTTTGATGTTTAGGACTTGCTTATCTTATCCTATTCTGTTGTAATTCTTTTTTAATGGATTCTTATACGATGCTTCAAATAATCGTAGCTGGCATCAAGGCTACGATCCATGTCTAATATACAAACCACCTGGAGGCTTGAGATGCGGCCTTAACCTTTTTAGCCAGGTCCGAACATTGTTTCTATTTACGACATATAATACAATGAATTTTCTCCAGAATTTTCTCCAGTGAGCGGTTTTTATTAATGACGAGTTGATGTTGGCTTTGATGCCGTTAGGGTTTGACCATGAATCACCACCGTAAGAGGAACCTCGGACGGCATTTCAGCTACAGTGCCAATCATCACCACACCTTTGGTTGTGTATACCTCTAGGCAACCCCCACCCGATGCATATATGCAATCTACAGAGGCAGTTGAAGACATCGTAATACTAGTCGCTCCAGTCGGAAGACTATTAGTGCTAGGTAAGCTCGGCGGCGAAAGATTAACAGCACAGTCCGCTCCAACTTTATCAGTTCCCCATTCTCTGGCTGAGAATAGTTTGCACCATCGCTGCCCGGTTGTTTCGTTCTGATTGATTGTGACAGCATAACACGATTCATTTGACGCTTTAGTACTGCCGTTAGATCCTCCTGCATTGTGATCTAAACATGCTTCCATACACCCATTCATATTGGCTATAGGATCAGGCACTGCAAACTGCATGAGACGTACACTCGAAGCCACATCGAAAGTTCGATTGCAAAATAGTCGGAAATTTGTGGATACTGTATCCTGGCGGGATGTTACTAAAAGTATTGAATTGTTATTCGCGCTTGAATCAATTTGACATGGCGATGTGACGTTTGAGTTCTCTGTGTGGTTATGTCTAGCATCCACTGGTTAGCGGTATTTGCGCGAGACTTTTTGAAGCATGCTTACTTCAAATGATTATTGTCGTTCGTATTTCTCATTCCGCCTGCGATTCCGCCCCCAATCCCAGCAGCCAGAAGAACCACAATGACCACCACAAAGATCCAGAACCACAAGACGCTCACTCCCAAGATTCTACGATATTGTCTTAGAAATTGCCGATTTCCCTCCAGCTCCGCCACAATTTCTCGCTGTATAAGCGCAGCCTCATATTTTGTTTGCGCCTCCCAATCTACCTGCAATCCATCCTGATGACTGATGGGTCTCGGATGCCCAACCTCAAGACCAGCTACGGGCAGAATGGGAATTGGCGATTCGATCATCCTACTCAACTTTTCAGACATCATCGATTAATTAATACTATATGAAAGCATTTGAAAGAACCCACAAGAATTCTTTTCTGAGAGAAGAGAGAAACTTAAAGGCATACGAGGCGCGTGGAAGTACCCAGGTACTAATGGCGAGGTACCAAGTGCCATAACGCAATAACTTGCGGGCGCTATGTAACAGTGGTAGCCTGCAAAATTAGCAATAGGAGGCGCAGTGAGTATTTTATTTATATTAGTAGAGTGTGCTGTTTCTTCAATATGGGTGTGGGAAGTCTTTCGAACCTGCAGCAGAAAACATGATGTGAGTGGTGGAAGGCGAAAGAAGCTTTGGACAATGTACATTCTTGGTGGAATTGAATATGTGATAGCCGTTTGTTCAGCGTTTCGCTGATTAAAATTCGTGATTGATAGATGTATGGTAGGGCTGGGCCGCAATCCTACAGATTTTCGGCTGTCTTGTCACGGTTTGGGGTAGAGTTGTAAAGTGGCATCATCGTTGTGAAAGATTTGATCGATCGTTTTATTTCTTCTTGTCCAAAGCTTTTTACTGACTTGAGTTATTGAAGCAATCGATTAGACATGTAATTAATTTCAAAACATCACGTTATCTCATCGCGAAAAATGGTGGTAGCTTGCTACATTGTAGTAATAATCTGATGCTCATCCAAAAGGTTGATTCGGCAAGTCACGCCGCATACCTCAAACACCAACATGAAGGATTCGCTGCAACTCTACATAACTGTAACTAAAACCACCCGAACCTTTGGTCAACACTTGTTAGACTAGTCCCGTCTCTCTGAGAGGACATATTTCGTAATAATCTGTGGTTTGCCACAGTTCATGCAAGGCACAATGGTATCCAGAAGTCACCTTTTAGCTCGACTACACAATAAATGGCCTGATTGCTCTTCCTTCCATGAGAGAAAAGAGCTTGATAAACTTACATAATCTAGTTTTTCTAAGTTCTACCTACTACAGGATCCTTAAACGGGCAGATTCGCGACGGAAAATTGACACACTTCCAAGGAAATGGAAGGCGGATTGTCATATGCTCAGTGGTTCTCCGAAGTGAAAAGTGTAAATTGCTTCTAATAATGTCCTCTACGCATAATCAAAATTCGGCTCATCAATGCCCAGGATATTGTATAGAGTTTCATCAAAAAATGCAGGAACGCTATCAAGTGCTTGTATGTTCCACAACATTTACAACACAACGGCAGCAACTAACTTCACCTTCATCTTTGCAATAGTTTTAGAACGACTGAGCCAAACCCAACGCTCAGTACCATTTAACCACACCAATACCAACTTTTAGATTCTCCTTTCATAGTAAGTCCGCCCACACGGTTGAATTATTTTTGCTCTTTTCTTTTCACTTGAATAGTTCTTATGTGAGTAGCCAAGCACTGCAGTTGAGAGCCGAGAAGAATTCATAAGGAGTAGGAAATGTTTATTGTTAATTTAGCCATTCAATTTATACTTTCCGCAATCTAATTGTGGAATTTTGTTATTGATCTGCTTTTATTTTTATCTGGAGACCATTCTAAGTGTGTTCCTTTACTTCCCAATCCGTCAACCCTCCTATGCACTACTATAGCGATTATACGGGTTTGTAAGATTATTCGGCTCGGTGAAAAGAATTTGTTTCATTACCGGCATAAACCGAGCCGACTAGACCCAATACGCTGTTGATATTAACAAGCAACAGCCTCCGTCGGTACCTTACGGTCTAGGACATTTGATGTAGTGTGGACCGAAAAGTGCCTCAAAATTAGTTGAAAGATACGTAAAACATCAGGGAGTGATTGTGAAATGTTTAGGCATCTTTCTACTTTTTGAATTCTTTCTTTTATGATGTCTGTGGTTATTGAAAACATGTGTATTTCCTGGGATACTTCTTGGACGTGGGTGATCATCACCATTCTGGATGATTCCAAACCTGAGAAATATAATCTACGCATTTTCTTTCAACGAATGAAATTTTCTCCAATCAATCATTTATTATGGAAAAAACAGTAATGAATGATGTAAAGTGTTGAGAAGGTTATTGTTACAGGAGCTGCCTTTAGGGTCATATGGAAGTAGCTAGAGATCTCTCGAGATGGTTTAGATTAGACTTCAAGTAGGAATTCAATAGAGTTGATAACTAGTTGCAATTCTTATAATTATAATAATGAAACTAATAATTATTCTTAAGTATAAAGCTTTATATTATAATAAAACCTATTCCCTTATATAGATTTTTATTCTTTATTCTATTCCCTAGGATCTTTTTATATACTGGATTACTAAAAACCTTATTATACTCTAAGAGTACTATAGTTCTTTGATATTTTGTTATCTGTTTATAGTTATATAATATAGTACTTTGTAAGGACTATTGTAACACTATCCTCTTCTTATTCTAATACTTATTTTAAATATTATATAGCAAATGATTTATTCCATTTGGAGTATTTGTTTCCTTAGGATTTCTATTTCTTTTTAAATATATCTAATAATATTCAAAAACGAAAAGAAAGATTATATTTAGTT
>JBBMOJ010000312.1:0-49072 GCA_038090695.1 Sclerotinia spermophila | reverse complement strand
TCCTGTCACATGACACTTGTCACGTGATCCTAATGTTACCCGTCGTAACACTATATTGAAGATATAATAAGTTAATAATAATTATAAAATAAAAAGAGATTCAAAAAGAAAAATAAAAAATAAGAAAGGAAATGCTATATATATCTAAGTTTATTAAATTAATATATACCCAAAATTAAACTATTCAGAACTTCTATAACTTCCGTATTTCTAATCCAATTAGGATGATTTTAGTATAATTGAAAAGCTAAAAGCTGGAAATATCGAAATAATTGAAAATGAAATATAAGGGTATAGCCCTTACTTATAGATTCGAAGTTGAAGGATTTTGATATTAATTAGGTTTTAGTCCCTATATCCTGTTTTGCTACAAATTTTATCTGATTCTATAACGAATCCTATTGATTTGAATGTATTGAACAAAAAAGGTGAAAAATAGGTGGATGGTATTTACAATATATATATGTTTTATATACAAAATTTAAACAAAATATAAAGCTTTCAGTTTTTAATATTCGTTTTCTTTATATATATAGGATTCCACGAATCTATACATTTTGAAACTGAAATATTATAATAATCTTTACTATAATAGGGCAAGATTCATTATTCCATTATTGATTTAATTAAAAATAAGCAAGATCGATAAAGTATGATAAGGATTATTAACGAAAATCCCCGTTATATATGCACTTTGGCCATCTAACCTATAAAAATAAGGCTTTAATACTTATAGCTAGCTATTGATTAACGGGGATAGCTTTTTTCATCCCCATAGCTAGCTATTGATTAACGGGGATAGCTTTTTTCATCCCCATAACTACCCATAACCGTGGGTACCCGTAGCCAGCCATACTACCCAAGCCACCTGTTGCGACCATTGGTTGTGTTGTGTTATTGGGTACTTATATGGTGATATTTGTTAAGAGACGATCAGGGAAAATGGAGCTCATCATGAGATTGAACTAGAAATGTAGTTGATGACGACGCCGCTGACATTGCATACATCTTTCATTAACTATATATAATTTTGGTGATTCTCAGCCTCACCAAGCATCCTTTCCCGCGTTATTTCGAGCGGCTGAAGTGTTCAATATGTGTACACCTCTTAACGCCAACACTTATTGCATACCAATCATACACCAATAAATTCGATGAGTGATGCAGACTCTTCCCGTTTCAATAAATAACCAAACGTTCAGGATCAAAATAGGCTTCTTATGCTAATTGAGGATCGAAACAATCTTTGATCTTTGCGTGCAAAAAGCCGATTTCGCTATCAAATTCAACATTTTCCGTATAAGTCTACCAGTATCCAGAGTAGCTTCACACGTCTAAAATATATGACGTTCTTGCAAAAGCTTGTATACGAGCCACCCTCGAGCCCTCTTCATTGCGTTCCAGCAGAAAAGAAAATCATAAAGAACCTTCGCATCAACTGACACACTTGAGTCAAATTGTTTGATCGGTACGTTAAGGTGACTGGTACTGGCTGGCAACAGATTACGCGGAATCCCATCGAATCGTTTGAATTGCTCTCAATGATGATGCTATCGTAGACGTCTCGAACATGAAATCACAAGAAAATGTTCTAGGGTTATGTCAGCAGCGGGGTAAGCGGGACCGGCGGGGTCACTAGATATCGGGCTAAGCATCCCTCCCAACACCGACGCTAGCTCATTTTGGGTCCAGAATGGTCGAAATCGTCAAAGCAGAGGATGCTGACAAGTCTGATCCCCCATTGCCATCTGAAGTGAGATTGAAGAAAGCTACACCACTGGTCAATTGTAGGATGCGAGATGTTTGTGTTTTCTTTAGCCTCAAAGATACGGGCTGCACATAATGCTATGCCTAACTCTAGGACTTGTTACACCATCTTCACGGCGTTAGTAGGCCCCGATTGTATGACTTTGTGTCTATTGAGCATTCCATCGGTGGTTGAATATTTCTCAAGGTAGCTGCTATAGAGGGAGACCCTGAATTGGCAGATACAAATATAAAACACAAGACATGCCATCTGGCCCTCGGTTTTCACTCGTCTTTGCTTTCTATTAATTACTATCAAACAGGCGGAAATATCCCGCATCTCATATATTATCATCTCGAAATACCTCTCCATTCATACTCAGGCTCCCATCGATTATCGACCTCGACCTCAACTCAACATGCGATCAACCGCAGTTGTCATCGTCGGCGCAGGCCCTACAGGCCTCACCTTGGCCCTCGAACTTTCTCTCCAGAAAACGCCTTTCATCCTAATCGATCCTCTTTTCACCCAGTCCGTCAATTCTCGCGCTCTCGTCCTTCACACTCGTTCCATGGAACTTTTCTCACGACATTCATCTCTCGCATCGAATCTCATCCATATCAGCAAGCAAAACCTTGGCCTCAGCTTTTATATCAATAAGAAAAATGTATTCGAAATGGATCTCTCCCGCGAGAACATGGGAGTACTCGACACAGAGTATTCAGGACCTTATTTTCTCAGTCAGGGCGAAACAGAATCGTGCCTTGAGGAACAATTGGAAGAATATGGAGGCAAAGTTGAGAGGGGAACAAAAGCCACCTCCATTGTTCAGGCCAATGATGGTGTTTCTGTTCGGATTAGAAAAGTAAGACAAGATGGGCATGAAGAACCCGACGAAGAAGAGATTCGCTGTCAATATATCGTTGGATGTGATGGTTCCCATTCAATGGTTCGAAAATCCGCCGATTTGAAATTCGAAGGCTCTGCATACGAAACGGATTTCTTACTCGCAGACGTGAAGATGAAATGGGGTTATGCGTCGGATCGAATGACGATGTTGATGGGGAATGAGTTCATGATGTGTCTACCGCTCAAAAATGGAGTATACCGACTCGTATTAAGTATTCCTAATTCTAAGAACGAAAATTCGACTCACGGAGAGTCCAAAGATGATGCACCTACTCTTAAGGATTTTGAAGAAGCTTTCGAAAGACTTGCTACGGGGGATATAAGACTGGAGGAGCCTCCTATATGGATTACAAGATTTAAGCTTCATCATAGACTTGCCGATTCCTTTCGCAACGGTCGTATATTTGTCGCTGGAGATGCAGCGCATATTCATTCACCAGCTGGTGGTCAGGGAATGAATACAGGTATTCAAGATGCCATCAATCTTGGCTGGAAACTCGGCGAGGTTCTTCGCAACGAAAAGAAAGATACTTTCCTTGACTCCTACAGTATTGAACGACGTCGCGTGGGCATCAATCTTTTAAAAGGCACAGATCGAGTCTTCGAATTCATGGCCACAGCAAATCCTATTTATATCTTTCTACGCAATACTATCTTTCCATGGATGGCCCCAATTGCTTTCAAAAAGGGTGCAAATCGTGCTAGGAGATATAGATTCATTTCTCAACTGGGGATACGATATCGGCATTCGTCAATTTGCAAAACTGCAAGTACATATCGTGGACCCAGAAGAGGAGGTGATCGCGCACCGGATGGGATAATAGTCTTACCTGATAGTCAAGAGAATACGAATCTATACTCGTTATTCAAAGGTCCGACGCATCATTTGTTACTTTTTTCGGGACTGAAGAAAGAGGGAATGGATGCACAGGAATTGTTGGAGACGGTAGGAACGGATTTTCCTGAAAAGGAAAAGAATTGGTTGAGGATTCATAGGATTGTGGGTGAAGAGAAAAAAGGAGGAGATGGGATTTATGATGAAGCAGGTATTTTGCATGAAAGATATGGGTTTGAAAATGACCCTGGGTTCGTATGCGTTAGACCCGATACTTATATTGAGTTTATTGGGACGATGAAGGGGTTGGCGCAGTGGAAAGCTAGTTTGCTTTTGTAAAGGGGAGAGTGGATATAATGTTACGACACTTGAGTTCGTAACATATAAGGATGGATATGGATTTGGGTATTAATGGAAATAGCTCTGTGGAGTAATTAGTAATAATGGTTAAACTTGGAAATTAGTGAAGGAACAAGAGGCGCTGCGATTTTGGTAGGATATGGTATGTATGGGATGGAATGGAATGACTGGCAGGTATCACTGTTTTAATGTGTTCATTAAGATCTCCCCCCCCCACTCGATAAGATACGACGGTTAGTTACTGTATCATATTGTGAATATGGAATTCTACTTCTTTTCTCTACCTTTTATTATTCCGCATGTACGATATATGGACACGTGTGTGCACAATTGATATTGATGCTGATGTTAATACTAATGTTGATGTTGATGTTGACGTTGATATCGATAGTCAATCATCTGAATCAATCAACTGGATAATTATTTGTATAAAAAAATAAATAAAAATTTATATTATACTTGAGCAATGCAATAAATAATAATAGGAATCAGAAATCGATTCTTGAGGATAGATAATTACTGCAGTAGTACATACAGTACGAGTAGTAAGTATGACTCTGATTCCGTGCGCTTCGACTGCATACATGCATGGGTCAGGAAGTCGAGGAGTGGAGAAACTTATCTCTCTTTTTCTTTCTGGACTTTGAACTTTGAAGTGTAGATTTTGAATATATCATTGGCGTACTTGTTTGTAGATGGCTTTATATCGCAGCATTATTAAATTTTAATTACTGGAGGATTTTTTTTAAATTCGGGATTATACTTGTAGATAGGTGTTAGGATTGGTATCGGTATCGGTATCGGTATCGGTATCGGTATCGGTATCGGTATCGGTAAATCAAGACGCATATCACATCACATCACATCACATCACAATATCATCATCCATCACCAGTTAAACCCGATTATATAACTAGTAGAGATCTTCATTCCGTTCCATCGTCACCATCATCATATAATCATCATATAATCATCATATATTTTCTCTGCACCCACGCAGCGTCCATAAGCTAGCTCATAGCCATCCATCCATCCATCCATCCGTTCATCCGTTCATGTATGCATATGGCTTTTATCCCTAGAATTACATCCATACCATACCATACCATACATCCATCCATACATAGATACGCTTGTATCTCCATTCATCTCGGGAATTGATAGTTCCCTGTATCCTCATCTCCATTTTTATATTCTCCTGCTTCCGAATACTAGGGATAGATATTCCTCAGCTACCTATCCGCGCGTATTCCACGAGTTCTGGTATGGTGAACTGTGCGGCTGAATTTAATAATTTGATGATTTGACTCCATGTCCTTCCCGTTCCATCCTATCCTATCCCACCCGTCCATCTCCCGTCCATGCAACGTACTGTGAATGAATCTTTTGTTGTGGGGGGTTCGTTTTAGAGAAGAGAGAGGAAGAGAAGAGAAGGAAATAGGAGAGGAGTGATTGGTATGATGTTGTGGTATGTAGGTTTTTCGCTTTTATTTTGTTTGGATGTTTGTTGTGTTGTGTTGTGTTATGTTGCGATGTGTGTTATGTGTTGAGATGTGATATGATATGATATGATGTAAGTAAATGAAGTGCAAGCAATAATCATATGCAAGAACTTTTCAGCGCTTTTATCTTCCATGTCGTTAAATCGTCTAAAATCGTGAGCAAGTAAGTAGTCAGTATATGGATCTAGTACATATCACCAGATCGTTGTCGGAGTCTTGAAGTCGAGGACCTTCATGCTAGCCAAGTCTCTTCTTTTCTCGCCGGCGTGGCTTCACCAGATGTACCAAGTCCTCCACCTATAGTCAACTCATCATCATCGTCGTCTTCTTCTTCGTAGCTCGCATTTTCCTCGGCTCCTCCATTAGCAACCTCCGTATGCGTATACGCCCTATCTTCATAATTATCCTCCACCATCCACGTCAATCCATTGGCGGCCTCTTCCAGCGGGAAAACTTCTCGAGCGTATTCCTCTAATCCTCGATATCCTTCCCATAGCTTCATAGCTTCTTCCGGTACCTTCTCCTCTAATTCCTGTTCGGCGAAATATGGAGGTTGACGTTTTGGATCCGCTCCTCCTAATGAATACATCTGTTCTAATGCGACTAATTGATCTTTATATCCTCTTGGGATCTTAACTCGTACTTCAATAATAGGATTATGTTTATATTTTACCCGACGACCAACACCACGGGCAAAAGCGGCGCAAGCTTGTTTGGGCGAGAGAAACTCATAAGCGAGAGGTATGCGACGAGGATTCGAGGAAGAAACTGGTGGTCCATCTTTAAAGACTTGTAAAACTGCGGGTCCAACATCATGTTCAGCATCTAGCCATGGTAAAGGTACATCTGGATGAAAAGGAGCTTGCCACTCAAAGGAACCGTCGGGTTGTAGGGCCATGCAAAATAATGGATATGGTAGCGATGTGAAGTTGTTATTGTAGATTCCGGTGTAGAGGAAGGTTGATGGGAGAGAAGGAAGTTTTGTTCGTATATATGTTTCGACTGCGTATTTCTCGGACCAGAGAGGTAGTGATGGCCATGAAGAGGAGACGACCGAGTGATTGGGCATAGATGAATAGATATAATGCTCTATACCAACTGCCGCCGCTGCATCGGCCAAAGCACAACCAATAGCATATTCATTGCCCCAGAATGTAGTATTGATGAATGCTAATTGCGTTCCATGGAAAAGATCTCGAATAAGTGCATCATTTAGTTTGGTGGTCTCGGGATCTAATGTCGGCGATGAAGAAGAAGATCGTGTGATGAATAGGTCGCCTACTAGGACAGTAACATTTGGAAGTGAGGAAATTTCCGACGCTACTATCCCATCAAGGTTTCGTAACTGAGCTCGTACATTATAGCCCACTGCACTAGCAACGCGGATAAATGATGCAGCCTGTCGTCCGGAGGAATTGACGACAGCGATAGTTTTCGATGGAGTGGTCATGGATCGTTTGGACGGACGATCTGAATAATTTGAAGGAGGATTATAGATAGAGAAATTATCAAGAGGGGAACTTTCGGGATACGAAGAGCAAGGTGCGTGTTTGCGATTCATGGGTTGTGGTGGTTCCGAAGGTCGAGGTCTGATGGCGAGGGTAGCCCTCGGCGTTGCTGAGGGCATTGGGGGTGATATGCTTTAATTGTCAGACGATCTATTGCCTTTGAATGACAATGATGCAAGGCTAATTAATGTCTTGTGTTTTCCTCGAGGTGAATTTTGTGTGGCTGAAATGCCTCTTCCGAGTTACTCCCAACTTTAGACGAAATGGAAATTACTGTTTACTTGTAAGGAAACTCCAATAGAACCCTTGCTGCTGCTCCCTTCGATAAACGAGGAAATGAAGGCGGAGAAGGTTCCTGGAGGAGGCTTACCAACGAATCAAGTTCTTCGATGAGAACTCGCGCTCGACAAATTTCTTCTATTTTTTCTTGGAGTGAATATCTTAGGTATAGTTCGAAAGCATTCGAGTTCGAGATATTGAACCTATGAACTACTACTCCGTATACCTAGTAACACACACCACCTCAGCCGTCGTTTGGCGAATGACCTCAAAAAGGATTCAGAGAAAAGTCTGGACTGCTAAAATAAATTACCAAAGATGGGATGAGTTTCCGTGATGATGGAAACTTTTTGCGTTTTAAGATTGATCCAATGGGGTAAATTCCTTTATCCGATGAATTTTTTTTTCTTTTTTCTTAAAGGCGGTGAAGTCGTGGTTTGCTTCAATTTATTAAACAAATATGTATGCGTGAAGCTTGTTCCCTTGCTACTGCAGCAGCTTCTTTTGTCGTTTAAGGAGAAGTGGACATACGTATGTATTTTTGGTGTAGAGGGAGATATTTTTATTTTTATTCATCAGTCGTTCTGAGTATTGAGATTGGAAGATGGATGTAGATAGAGTTTGAGAGGAAATCTTGTACCAAGTGAAAGATAACTAGTTGTAGATGTCGTGTCGTGGTACGAGAAAAATGCAGTACGAAGAGTGATTCTTCTCTTATGTACAGTAACTGTATGTACAGAGTAGCAGCTGGAATAAATATGAAAGCTGTGGGATCCTTAATTAGGAATGGAATGGAATGGAATGTAGATTTGATTGATTTGATTGATTTGATTGATTGATTGATATTGATATCGAGGGGCAATTATTTTAATGAAGAAAGTATGGTTGGTGTACATACAGTACTTGTAGAAGATAAAGGAAAGCTTTTAGTTGAAAGATATAATACATACATATAGTATAGTATTACTGAATGCCTTTACTCGTTTATTATATTTATGTTTATGTTTATGTTTATCTTGAAGTTTATGTTTATGTATATGTTACTATATTATAAAATTCCTTCCCGAGCTTTGTTTCAAATATTATAATTATATTACAGAATATACTAATTAAGGAGGCATTGTTGTATACCGAGTAGAAATGAATGGGGATTGAAATATTGAAATATTGAAAGGTCGATAGGTAGAAGTGCGACTCTCCCTCCACGTGCTCTCCAAGCCAAGGGAAGAAAGATAACAATGTACAATAATAATAATACGTATGTCTACCTGAGTACCTCCTTGCTCCAATGAAAGTAAGTATATGTATGTAATGAAGAATGAAGATAGAAGGGGGATTGGTTCAACGCCTGTACGACTGTACGACTGTACGACTGTACTCTGTAATCTTTCATGACTCGGTCCACGTGCAGTGTCCTTATGATCTAATAATTAATTGTATACAAGTATAGATAGAACCTATAAACTACTCGTATAATGAGGTGCTTTACTACAGAGTACTTACTGCTAGTTTACTACAATAGACGTTGTTATATTATAATTACATCGTACACTAACTATACTTATCTTCCACCAGTCTCCACAAGCGATTTTCAAAAGATCTTCCACCCCCTTGGTTCTAGAGAGATAAGGCTAAACTTCGATCAATCAAACCTCGTCGCTTTTCTTCTTACAACCTTGATGGCTACGGCAGTTGAAGCTTGATCATCGTATATTACTCCTTATCGTGTGACAGAATAGTCATGATATATATATATATATATATATATATATATCTACTTGGTCTAATACTGATACTCCCCTCGTAGATTGTACACGTTCATCACTTGAGCACGCATAGATGAGAGCAGCTGCCAACCACATACACATACACATCTCATTGCTACATCGTACATAGTTAATATCATCTTAGTATGGAAAAGTATTTTTATATCAAATCCCTTCCGTCGCTCAGCCCACCCAGGTTTCCCCACAAAACACAGATAAGGCGGGAACCTACTGCGTAATAAAGTTTTGCGGCATCGGATGATGGAAAAAGGACTTTACATCTATGGCCGACTAATTCGACTAATTGGACTAATGAGTAAATAACGGTGCACCATGTGGTCTAAGGCATTGGAAATTTAGTAATAGTATCATTTTTTTCATCTATTAAACAACAATCTGCATGTTCGTTTTTTCGAGGCCAATAGGAAAATTATGTCAAGTCCGTCTGCTGCCCGTCCCATTAGTTGAAAATTGAAATGCCATGCCATCTCAATGATCCGACCCTTACTACCGTCCTGCTTCTTGTACTCTATAGCTGGTGAGGAATGTTTGCCAAGTCATACTTGATATGTGCGTGTGCGTGTGGCAGGCATTAATTATCGGCTGCTGCGGCGTGCCACTCACTATAAGTGGATATTGGAATGAACACTTCCCTTTTCGTGTGTACTCTGTACTCTGTACTCTATACCATATGGAGATTCGAGAACTCCCAAGGTCGTCGGCATCCAACCAATGAGAGAGGTATGTTATTATATACAGTCTTTACCTACAGAGTAGATGACCTCCACGTGTTGATATCGAAGTGTTCATTGTGAGAAATCGGGTGTGAGATACAAAATCGATAAAAGCTTTATTAGGAACCTCACTCCTCAATAATAAGGACGATTACCCATGAGGATCATATTGTATCACTTCGTATCAATCCATACCCTTGCCCTTACCCTTACCCTTACCATTACCCCTCCTTGACTACTCGTTCGAAGTTTGATATCAAATCTGCTTTTGGTATAAACTACATACTACCACTACCAACCTCTAACTTTCCATGATACCAAATTAAGAAAATCACGATATCTATAATTATCCATTATATTCGAGCATTGAGGAGTACATACATAATAGAACTGAAATTGATTGATTTTTCTTACCCCATTTCAATGTGAATTCAAATCCTTCTTGAACCAATGAGAAAATTTGCTTCTCAACTCATTTCCCATTACCTAACCACATCATGGTTTACCTTGAACTGTCTTGAAATTTTTCAATGCCATGTCGCCATTTCTTATATTTATTACTTCATGAGAATTGATCCTTTTCCGCATTATCATACATATTTCCGTCCTTCTTGACTATAGAATCGATCTGGACTTGCGAATACGGAATACCGCCATTTCAATGTCTCATTGTTCCTTGAGAAATCAGTTTTTCAACATCCACATGAACCAAAGAATCAAATCTAAATCTGGCTCCCAGATCTGCTTTTTGCGGTCAATGAAAATATTCTTAAGTTTAGCTAGCACGGCTAGCCATATGAAAGTGTCAATGAATGAATGAATGAATGAATGACCCATTGATTATTGATCTAATAAACTTACTTTAGACAAATCTCCACACCTTAAATCTTATACGAAATACCCCTTCATCATAGGCGACAGAATCTTCCAGATTCAACAAAACATAAACTCTCATATGGCATAACTAAGCTTTCCCCCTCGCACTTGTACTTTGATACCAATTAATCCGCACCGAAGAATTAAAACGACGATCAGATTTTGGATTTCCTACGGGATGAGCCTTGTCTTGGAAACTATTCTCCTAGCTCTCCCAATATGCATGGACTTCGCTCAATTGAGGAATTATCATGTCAAAGAAATCCGGGGTAGCATTAGGGGTAAGACCCTGTTTTCCTCTCTCTCTCCTCTCTCTCTCTCTTCTTTTCCCCCTCTTCTATTGAGTGCTGAGTACATTCCCTCTATTCACTTCTCGGTCCTCGCCGAACTATTTTCCTCGCCGCGGAGAAGTATAATTTTAATGTAACGAATGGTTTGGTGTGATTTGGATCATAAGTATGAGTGAAACTACAATGCAATGGCGGATGATTACCCCGCAAGTTCTCATATCAATACTTTTTGACGTCAATATACTTGGTATATCTTTTTTGTTATCTTATCTATCTCTTCCTCAGATCTTTGCAAATTCCTTCACTTGATTGGAGATGTCTTACGGTTCGCTCGCCTGCCATACAACCAGATATTCATCCAAGAATGCAAGTCAACACATTTGGTCATGAACCTGAGCTATCCTTCTATCCTTTCCGCTTGTATCTTCTATCGACTTTGTAGGAATCGTTTTATTTGCTGCCATACCGCTGGGTTTCCTGGGCGTGAATGATTCAGGCAGATCCTCATCACCAGGCGAAAAGTTTGCCATTATCCAGAAACCGCTTTATAATAATAACCAGGACGAATTATTTCGAACCTGGTTGGTGCTAGCTGGACAATTGTTCTAAATATTGTTCTGAATGAGCTCCGATATTGGCTAATATCAGTAAGATTGGAAGGGGGTTTATCCGTCTATCTAGGCGGTTTTCGCATGGCTATGTGTACAAACAATGCCCATAAGTAAATTTGCTCTCACACAATCGGCAGAAGATGTGCATTCAGGTACCATGTACCCGTCTACCAGGAGCTTCACATATGGCAAGTGCTATTTCGATAATGAATTCATCTGTAAGTAAGATACTACAATTTGGTGAACTAGATAGTTTCTACAGGCCAAAAGTCTTATGAACTCACATCAAGGACCACATCAAGGACAAAATCAATCCACAACGCCCAAAAGCATCAACGTACATCTATCTTCCTCGCGAAGAAAACCCCCCCTTAGAACATCAAATTGCAAATCAAACTTATTGTAAAGCCTTTATCCAAATTTTCGTCTCTGCTAGTCTTCTGATAGCTGCTGGAAATTCCGGAGTTCCTATTCGGTCTACCAATTGACTCGACATTGCGTCGGTTAGAGTTTCCGCGGTATTTTCCAACGATTCGGTCACTTTTTGTACATTTCCTATACCATGTGCATCCTTATATCTTGCTTTTGCTGCCTCTATCCTATCCGCCGTCTTTTCCCATCTCCTGAGTACTGACTTGATGGCCTTTGCTATATCAGCCGTCGCTGCCGAATACTTCTCAAACGTCTTGGGTGGAATCTTGATGGTGGGTTTGTCAAGTGCATGCTTGAGATCATTGTAAACGTCTATGAGCTTTTTACCTTTCGTAGAACATGTTGGCCCTCCCTTCTTCCCGCGTAGTTGACAGAGAAGTCGTTCACCTTCATGGTATGTCTTTTGTGGAATTTCGGCAAATTTGTGAATGGCGATATCATGTGCGGCTTTTATCCAATTCGTATGACCTTGCTCGGAACCAGCGTTCATAGCGTACCCATCAAAGATACCCGTAAGCTCCGCAGTAGCTTCAGTTTGTTGCTGGAGGAAAGAACGCCAATCGTGATCTAATTCCCGGTTCTTTTCGACAAATTTATCGATTATCCAGAAGAGAGGTTCAGAATTTCTTCCTTCGGCTTCCCAGACTTCTTTTCGAAGTGATTCGATAGGTAGGACAGCATGATTAAACGGACTATCGTCTAATCTCGCCAGAGTCCCATTCTCATCCAATAATATCTTGCCAATATCATTGAGAGCCGAGGAAATCTCAATCACCGCATTCCCATTCGCCTTCTCAGCCCGCTGCTTCCCCGTATCGACAGCAAGCGGAATCTCCTGAATCTCCCGAGATAAATAAAACGCGACAGCCCCGAGCACAAGCGGAATCAAAAGCCACCAAAGCCAACTCCAACCATATTCTCTCGAGATAGTCGCGAAAATCCCATCGGAGAGTGGCGGCGGCTTCACCGTGCGGGCTTTTTGCGCGGGAGCAGAAACTCGACGCGAAGAAGGTTCCGCTTCATTCACGGGCATATCTCTCCCGCCCCGAGCAACTGATCGCGGCGGGGTTCGTCGCTGCGATGATGAGATTGCGGGAGATGGCTGAGAGGCTTTCGCACTCGCTCTCGCATTCTCGAATTGGGATACTCGTTTTTGAGCTTTCGATAGAGGTTCCGCGAAGGGTTCGCGGCTTTGGTCCGCGGGTGCATCTTTTTTGCGGATGTTGTTGGCTTGGAGATGGGCGTTGTGTCGCGCGATGATTCGCTCGGTTTGGAGACGGGCTTTGAGTTGGAGGGGGGTCTCGGGTGGGGCTTCGGCTTCTTCGGAGGAGGATGCTGAATTTTCATAATCGGAGATATTGCCTAGTTCGTCGGCGAGGGTTTGTCCGTAGCGCGGTTGCGCTTTCGCGGGAATAGATGATCTTCGTCGTCGAGGCGGAGTAATCAGAGTTCGGGTGAAATCGTTGGTGCCGCCGTAATCGGGGATGGGTCCGGCGTAGTTTTGTAGCATTCCACCTCGGCGCATTTTGGATTGGGGTGGGATGATGGTGATTGTGATTGGGAATTTTTATTTTGAGGGGCAGAAGTAGCGGAGCTGAGATTGAACTGAACTGAACTGGATTATCTTGTAACTTCGTCTCTGCGAGATTTCTTGGGAAAGGTGATTAGGAGGTGTAGTTGCAGAGTATCTAGTATGTATCTACCTAGTAAGTACTTTCTTTATCCACAGACATGGAAAAAGGAAAGGGATAATGAAACAGCGGTCGGGGATTCTTTACAAGGAAATGAAGTCTTTGTTTTTTTGTTGGCTCTAGGCTCTTGGGATGAATGCGGATTTTTCTTTGAGGAAATGGGAAAGGGGGATGGGAATACTGGACGTTGGGGAGAATTGGCTGCGAATGAGAGAGTCGTGTTTTATTTATATTTTACTGTATCTTGGAGTTTCTATTATTGATGTGGCTTGGGGATTGTATGGTATAATTTGGTGTATGTAATGTTGATATAGGTCAGGTATCTTACCTGATATATGGAAAATATAATTCGAGATCCGACACTTGATCTTGATATTTATGACAAAGAAATCAAAATCTCATACAGTACAACAAACATCATCAATACAAGAACCAGAACAACAAACTACTGATTCCGAGTTCTCTATTACGGGTTTTCTTATTCCTATTTATTAACTACTATATATAATTATAGTAGCAATAGTAGTAATATAGGAATAGTATCAATAGTAGATGCTTATTCTAAGATATAAGATTATATCTATTTTTTTTAAGGAAGATATCCAAATAAATCTTTATCATATATGTATTATCCCGTATCCCTCATCTCAACTCTAAAAAGAAATGATAAATCTCTTACAAAGTATAAAGTAAATAAGGATATAAAAGAATAAAATAAATCTCATCAAAACGATATAAAAATATGGAGAAGTATTTCAATTTGTGAGGATGAACCTGAACCTGAACATGAGAGTATAAAGGGAGGGCTTCAGTTGATCACTTGGTTGTATTGTAAAGATAGAAGTACTAGTCTCTCGATGGATTAATAGATCAATTATCATGTGTGTAAAGAAAGTATTAGATATGATATTATTATTTAAGAACATTAAGAAGAATAAAGTTAAGGAAAATTGAAAACCTAACTCTTACCTTTTATAGGGGATACCTTCCTTCTGGTCCTGTTACGCTGATGCTCTTATAGAAAAATGAAAAATGAGAAATATATAAAGAAAAGAAAAGAAACGAAATACCACCTACCCTAACCCATCCACCAAGCTTTCTCCCCCTCCTCCCTCCTCGCCCTCCCCTCCCTATTCCTCCACCTCCTCAACTCCAAATCAAAAATATCCACCATAACCACATCTCCCTGCTCATCAAACCTACACATGCCCCCATGTTCCTCGCCCCCACACCCCCCCGGCGGCATCCCCCACCTCACCTTCCCGGACCCCTCTCTATCATCCTCTCCAATCCACACCTCCTTCGCGCCCTCCGTCTCCCAACTATTCTCCCCCCAATACACCCCTTGCTGCGAGTTCTGCGGATGCGGCCAGATATACGTGTTGCGACTGGGGATTTTCCTCGGATCCCCCTTCCAGTAACCGTCGGGTCGCGGATACAATGCGTTGGAGGGATGGTGCAGATTGCCGTGCGGACGCCATTCGCTGTGGCTGCGCGGGAGCAGCCAGCGGTAGGTGGTGCAGTCGTGGGGTTTGTGGCCGGTTGCGTGGCAGAGCGGGCAGGTGGAGGAGCGGTGTCGCGCGCGGTAGATGTGCGAATCCGGGTGGTCTGGATGTTCCGGGTTGGGACCCCCGGGTTGGGTGAGATAGGGTTGTTGTTGTTGGTATTGGGAATTTTGGGGTAGGTAGTCGGGGAGACAGCTGTTTGGATCGGTGTGGTGCTGAACAGGATTTTGATTTTGATGGTTGGAATGGCGAGGATCGGTATGCTCATACTGCATTGTGGGACTATATTGAGTTTGTGCGGGCCCGAAATTAACAGGTGGGATTTCGGTAGTGCTATGAGTCCTTGATTGGGTTCCAGGAGGAGAATGGTATTGATTGTATGCTGAATCGATTGGTCCGCTACTTTGGCCATCTGGGAAATTTGCTTGTCTTCCGCCAGCAGCACCCGGGTTTGGATTGTTGATAGGATGGAAACCTTCTTTTTCACAGGCATTGTTCCAATGACCTGATGCTTTGCATTTTTTACAAGGTCGATTGGGATATTTACCGTTGGGGAAGAATTGGGAGATATCTTCGCCGGTTGGTGCTAGACATTCTCCAGTATTGAAATTCGAGTTTGAGTCTCCTTGTTGTCCATTACCATAATTGTTGTTATTGTTTCCATTCCCATTATTCTTCGATTTCCAATTCCTACACTGATCTTCCCAATGATTTCCCCCGCACTCCCGACATTCTGGTAAATCATTCCCTCTTTTTCCTTCTCCAGCGGGGTTGTTGCGACAATCTGATTCCCAATGTCCTTTGCGCTCGCAAATACGACATTCCGAGAACTCTTGGGGTACTCTACCTTTATTTTGATTTCCTCCGTTTCCACCGTTATTATTTCCTCCTTTTCCTCTATTGTCTCCATTATTACCTCCATTGTTATTCTTACGTCTAGGACTAGCACCATTAGCACCACCATTTGAATTGGAATTCTTACGTTTGTTTTTATTCCCCATTTTTGCTATTGCTTTGCTTTTCTCTTTTTCGTTTGCTTTTATGAAAATATTCCTATGCGACCAGCGCCAGTATGTATAAAGGTATACGAGTTATGATTGGTGTAACAAAATATACGTATAGATATGAAACTAAAGATTGCGAAATTTACTTACTTGAGTTGTTCTTGTTCTGTCGTGTTGAAAAGATATGCGTGAGTAAAAGAATGGAATTGTTCGGTATCTGTTTTGATGGGAGTATATGTATTTATTCTTCAACAAAGAACAACGATTTCTTTATGGAGTAAGAATGAAAGGGCAGATTATAAAAGGATTTTCAAGTGAGCTATTTAATTTAATATCAGAATTCGAATATCTTAAGGATATACAAAAAGCATTGTGAAATCTGTTTCTTGTTTATTGTTAGTCGAAAGAGAACAAAGCCAGAGAAATAATGTCTTTGTATATATCTTATCGATAGTCCAGATTCTTTGAGACGTCTTGCTTTTTCTTTCATGCTCTGTTCCAGATTTCTCTCTGTGTAGCCCATTCCCCAATAAATCAAGCGATATTAGTGGCAAAATACGGAGATAGAGTTGTTCAGATGTACTGCTTAGTGATTTTCACACTGCGAAATGTACATTGTTCATGAATTTCAAACAAGTGTTCGTGAAGTAGTATAAATGCTGCGTAATTTTCATGTGAATAGACCATTTTGCAATTGCCAGTCAAGTTCTCCCTCACATACAAACTCTATTTGACAAGATCAATATTCATAGTAAGCTAGACTTCTATCAATACTCACCATCTTATCATTATAGTTTGGATCGGAGAATACTTGAACCATACACAAAACAATCCCAAGATGACATACTGGAATTTCACCGGTCTTGATTTCGACAATATGATTGAAGAACCATCTTGGGCCTTTTCTCACTTACCTCTTAATAACAGCTTAGAGTTTATTCTCGAAGCTCCAAAAGAAAGTGAGGAAGAATTCGAAACAATCCCACTAGACAACATGTATGATGCAGATGACGAAGCTTGTACAGAGGATGATTTGGATGGTTTGCTGACACATCTCAAACAACAGGAGGAACAAGAAAGATTAAGACAAGAACATCACAGTCGAGCAAGAGATAGCGAACTACCAAATTCCTTAAGCAACAACTCAGACTACTCACAAGAATTTTCTCTCGGCCTCCAATTTCCCACCCCAAGAATTAACCTCTCTTCGACAATTCGCGAAACTACTTTCATCATTCACAAAAATCAAATCGAACAGAATGGTCAAGATACCATCCCTTGGATATCCAAGGTGCCCCGTCGAAAGATCCGAGTTCAAGTCCCCTCACTCAGACTCGATCTACCACCTCCAATTATCGATTTTGCTAAGGTGTTTTTCCAAACAACTTTTGAAACGATAGACAACGACTTTGTCTCTAATATGTTTGAAGGTTTTGAGACGATGGATTTTGACAAATTGATACAAGACTATAAATTTGGCGAGATTTTACACCCAACCAAAGCCCAAGAATTTCGTTGCGACATCGAACAACCGGAAATTTTCAGTATGGATCCTCACTGGTACAATGACACTAAAGACAAGAAATGTTGGTGCATTTATTGCATTCAATATCGAAAAATCCAATCCACAGGTGAGACGTTGGAGCCGCATGATTACAATAAATGGTGTCTCTGTCCTTTTTGCTCAGAGCATTATCACGAAACCTTGCCCAAAGGTCGGTATTGTAATTGTCAAAATTGCCTTGATGCTGATAAAACGCAAGTGCCTACAGATCAAGAGGAAGCATTTGCTGAACTCCAAAGACAGATCCAGCTCCAATCACCCGAACGACGAACTCAAGATTCCGAACAACTCGTTACTGAAACCTCACAGAAGTCACCGTTAGACCCTCTCTATGAAGAGTCAACAACAGTTGCAAGTGAGTCCAATGGTGGTTCCTCTGAATTATTGAGCATGATTCGTGAGAACTTATGGTTAAATTCTGATGAGGAGTAGACTTTTTCATTTTGATTTTTCACATGGTTAAATAAAGTAAGTCGTAGTTAGATATATCCTGGTGATATATACTGCGCGGAGAAAAATAAACCCATGGAAATCTGGCAACAATGGACTCCACATCCAAAAATCACCCAAAAAAATGTACTGATTTACAAAAACAATTTTTCTCAATGACTTGAAAGTGAAATAGATAGTACGGCCGTAGATAGTATATGATTGTAGTGATAAAATCATAAGAGGACAGTAGGCGATAGAAATTTCTTTGTTCCCATAGGATAAAAATAGACCATGCAACGAACAATTCAGACGACTTAATTGGAATAGCAAAAACCATACTTCATTGGAAAATTATAATTATCTGGCACTCAAGCAAAATCTAAACAGAGATTTTGATTGTATTTGTCATGTAGAAAACAAGTTCGCCGATGCGTACTCACAAGTGACACAAAGAGCAAACAAGCTCGGGAGACTCAATATCAAGAACATAGGAGTCACTATGCAAAAACAAAATTCTCTGTATGTGACCAAAGAAGAAAATGAAGTATCTGTGCTGTCCCAGAGCATTGGTATGATTTCGGGGTTTCGAATAAGCATCCCGTTCGTCTAGATAAATGTTCAGAACGGGTCCATAGAATGAAAATTGCATCATCTCATCTTTGTTGATGTGTCGAATCTCTGAAATTTCAGTTGTAGAATCAAGATTTCTCTCTCATACCGATCATGCATTCTGATAGCAAAACCCCACGAGTTTGCATCATCTTCATCGAGACCAATGAGTCAAAACTTTCGGGCGGTACCTAAATGCAGGTACTTGACTGCCTAGATATCCCAAATCTCACCATGGTACTTGCACGGTGAGCGTTAATCGTTAACAGGTTTAGATCAAAGGAAGGTATCAATACATCTGCATCGCCAACGAATACATAGCCACACCAAAAATGGTACATCACAGACTTTTTCAATAGACTTGAAGTATCATAGTAAGAAAGAAAAAAAAGAAATGTCTCAATGCCCAATATAGAAGCGATTGGTTCGAAGAAATCCTAGGGATGCATATACATGCATGGCATGTTGACATGCGTTTTATTTTCGTAATAACCCACGCTGATAGAGGCGCTTAGCAGCGTCAAAGCATAGATAAAAAGGTTAACAAGGGTGACTCGGGCACTTCTATTCTTTGGTGAAGTGAAGGGATGTTTTTTTTTTTTCTTTTTCAGTTCAAATTTTTGTTGATAGCAGTGTTTCTCTTGCTTCTCGTTCATTTTGCGATTTTCTCAACGAGCGGCGCCTAAAGCTGCCGGGGTTTTATTGTTGGGCTCAAGAATTGTGATGAGAGTAGTGAGCGGTTCGGAAATGATAGGAACTGAAGACAATTTTAAGGATGTAAGATCTTAACTCTAAAGAGTCGTCTTCACTTCCATCAACCATTTGCAGGATTGCCGATAAAGCTTTGAAAGGCCATGGTCTTGACCAAAAGAGGCCAGATTGATCTAAGGTCTATGAGGCCCTAAGGAATGGAATTGAGAGTATCATGTGACTATGAACGGATTAGCTGCTATTTAAGTTTTGGTCTGGGGGGAATATTAGCAAAATGTGGATTCTAGGAAGTGGATCCCCCCTCCAAAAAAACGCGGAGATGTTTGAAGAGTTTGTGGCCGAAAGTAAAGCGGATCCATTGTGAAAGGATCATCTCTGGTGGAGAGAAAAGAGGAAAGAGGAGATTGGACATCTGATCTGGAGACTTGGAGATTTGGAGAAGTGGGATGGGATGGGATGGGATGGTAAGGGTTTTTTTTTTCTTTTCCTTTTCGGTGGAGATTTGCGGATTTGTGTGGTATTCTTTGAAATTGTACAGAGTATACTCGTAGACAACAATGGGAAGGATTTTCACTCAGCATCATGTAGATACAAACGCACGACTTGACCAGATGGGATTAAGTTTTGATGATTGGAAATGTTTGTCGCCATCCACCAACTCTATTGCTTGGTAGGTAAGAGAAGAGAAGTACAAGAACTACAAACAAGTACTCTGTAAGAGAAAATAGAAGAAGTAAGAGAAGTAAGAGAACTAAGAGAACTAAGAGAACACAGAGAACACATACATTAGATTCTGAAGCCAAGAAAAGTATGGTATAGACAGTAACCTACCTGGGCTACGTTTGCTGCGAAGAATGAACCGAACCGAAAAAAATGTAGTGTAGTGAGTGTACTGTGTATGATACAGACAGAGTACAGAGAACAGATCCTTCGTACTATGTGTGAACCGTACACCCTGCACCAATCTGCATACACTCGAATGCAATTGGCATACATTGGCATACACTTGCATACGTTGCAAAGTTTAACCCTCCATGAGTGAGTATTTTAGCATGAACCGACCGGATTTTGACAGATCAATGCTCTAAGGTAGATAGATGCTAAGGAAATCAAATAAACCTCTAATGATTTTTCCATTTTGGTCATTTTTGGCGACCATTGTGAAACGGAAAAAAATGTCACAAAGAGGTAGAACGAGGACGAAAACGAGAACGAATCAAAAATTGTTTGCAGGAGCGATGATAAAGTTTATTATATAGGCGCTGTTCGAAATTGCTTACTATATACGAGTACGTATGTAATTATTGCTTGCAGTGCGTGCTTCAAAATCCCGTATGCGTCATATCATATCATGTTGACCAAGGATTTGACTGACCATTTTTATTTTAAACACATCTAAAGTGAAGCGCCCTCCTCCGGTTTCCCCCCAATTTGCCAGATCGCCTGGGGTACAGCCAATGATAATGCTCCATTCTCTTCAGACCCATATATAAATTCCATAATAATACCGTAAGTAGCTTAGTGGTGTGGCTGGAATAGGAAAAGCTTGGACCCGACCAACATCTGGGCTCGATGATACTAGAAAATTTGAAAGACAAGACAAAACTGGTGAGATATCTTTCTTTCCAATCTTCCAATCTCTATTCTCCCAAAATCCAACGAATTCCATTCATCTTCTTCCAAATTCCTTCGATTGTCAATCGTCAGTTTGTCAACGACGTGTACAACTATACTATCTATTCAACCTATAGCCTCGGGGCTTATCAGAATTTCATCCATTGAATTCCCTTATCAACCATCAATCAACCAACCTGTCTGTCCATCTGTCTAAAGAACGAGTGGGAACCAATCAAGACAATCTCGTAAGTATTTTGGCCCAATCAATCGATTTCAAATTCACTTCAAAGGTATAGAGGGGGTTACTATCAACTTTACTGGTTTCTCATTTATATTTTCCCTTATGATCTGTACAAAAGCAGAGGTCACAGAGGTCATTCATACAGCCAGATTGACATTACGGTCAACGCTAATTAATGCAATTGTGGGGAAAGCTCTTTTAGTTCTATTTGTACAATTCCCATAAATTTCGTCAGAGGAGCTCCGAGCTTCCTTCCTTGATCACCACACACAACTCTCAACCAAGAAGAGCAAGAAGGTTCAAAACTCGAGGGAATAATAACTAACAATTGTTATTCACAATAGTGGCATTACTTTTTAACTCACACCTTCTGCTTCTCAAGATACCTTCTTTTTGGATCTTCAAGTTTGATACTATACTCTTAAATATCTGCACACCCGCAGTTCCCATCCACACCCCACTTTAACAACCTGATTCACATAGCGACATCTGTCGCAACCTGAGTCAAAATGTCGGGAAAAACAAACCGAGATGTCAAAAACCACTTTCTCTTTGAGATAGCCACTGAGGTTGCTAATCGAGGTGAGTAATCAGCCTTCATTCCAAACAATGTGAAGGATATCTACTGACATTCGACTTTTAAAGTGGGTGGTATCTATTCCGTCATTAAATCGAAAGCACCAGTTACCACAGCAGAATATGGAGACCGATACACTCTTATCGGTCCTCTCAACAGGCAGTCGGTAGGTTTCATAACGTCAAGATTAATTGGAAACGTGGTTAATGTTTCATAGGCGGCAGTAGAAGTCGAGGCATTAACACCAACAAATCCCCATCTCGCAGCAACGATCGAGGCTATGGAAGAACGAGGAATCCAGATGGTATATGGCCGCTGGTTGATTGAGGGTGCCCCACGAGTTCTCTTGATAGACACCAAGAGTGCCTACAGATTTTTGGATGAGTGGAAGGCCGACTTGTGGAATACTGCAGGAATTCCATCTCCACCTGGTGATGATGAAACCAACGAAGCAGTTGTCTTTGGTTACTTGGTTGCGTGGTTCTTGGGAGAGGTTAGTGCATCTTGCATTGCATAACGTTATGCATAAAGATTACTAAAACTAACACGTCTACAGTTCGTCGCACACGAGAAAGAAAAGGCCGTCATCGCACATTTCCACGAATGGCTCTCCGGTGTCGCACTTCCTTTATGCAAAAAGCGCCGCATTGATGTTACCACCATTTTCACTACCCACGCAACTCTCCTAGGAAGATACCTCTGTGCAGGATCGGTGGACTTTTACAACAATTTACAATGGTTTGACGTGGACGCCGAGGCAGGAAAACGCGGTATCTACCACAGATACTGCATAGAACGTGCAGCAACCCATTCTTGTGATGTCTTTACCACTGTTTCACACATCACAGCATATGAATCTGAGCATCTCCTGAAGAGAAAGCCAGATGGTGTCCTCCCCAATGGTCTGAATGTCACCAAATTCTCTGCCATGCACGAGTTCCAAAACTTGCATCAACAAGCCAAGGAGAAGATCCACGATTTTGTCAGAGGTCATTTCTATGGGCACAATGATTTCGATCCTGAAAACACACTTTACTTCTTCACGGCAGGACGATATGAGTACAGAAATAAGGGTGTTGACATGTTCATAGAGTCATTGGCTCGTTTGAACCACCGCCTGAAGTCTGCTGGATCAAAGATGACCATTGTCGCATTTATCATTATGCCAGCACAAACCCAATCATTAACTGTTGAAGCTCTCAAGGGACAAGCCGTAATCAAGTCATTGCGTGACACAGTTGATGTCATTGAACGTGGTGTTGGAAAGAGAATCTTTGAGCGTGCCCTTAAATGGCATGAGGGTGAAGTGATGCCTGATGAGAAGGATTTGATCACTAGTCAAGATCGTATCCTTCTTCGCAGACGTCTATTTGCCATGAAGAGACATGGACTTCCACCGATCGTCACTCATAATATGGCAAATGATTCTGAGGATCCAATTTTGAACCAAATCCGCAGAGTCCAACTGTTCAACCATCCTTCGGACCGCGTCAAGGTCGTTTTCCACCCAGAGTTCTTGAACTCTGCCAACCCAGTGCTACCCATGGACTATGATGAGTTTGTAAGAGGTACTCATTTGGGTGTCTTCTCATCCTACTATGAGCCTTGGGGTTACACACCAGCAGAGTGCACTGTCATGGGCGTACCAAGTATCACCACCAACTTATCAGGTTTCGGTTGTTACATGGAGGAGTTGATTGAAAACTCGACGGATTACGGAATTTATATCGTCGACCGTAGAATGAAGGGTGTTGATGACTCGGTTAATCAGCTGACCAGCTACATGTTCGATTTTGCCGGCAAGAGCAGACGCCAGCGTATCAACCAGAGAAATCGTACCGAGCGATTAAGCGATCTTCTTGACTGGAAGCGTATGGGGATGGAGTATGTCAAAGCAAGACAATTGGCATTAAGAAGAGCCTACCCTGCATCATTCGATGGCGAAGAGGAGGATGATTTCATCCCTGGTGTGGAACAAAAGATCTCACGCCCATTCTCAGTACCTGGATCCCCAAGAGATAGAGCTGGTATGATGACACCTGGTGATTTTGCCAGTTTGCAAGAAGGACGTGAAGGATTGAGCACGGAAGATTATGTTTCCTGGAAGCTTCCGTAAGTCCCGCGAAGAATAATTAAATGATTTGGTGCTAACAACTTAATAGTGAAGAGGAAGACCCAGATGAGTACCCATTCCCACTCACCCTCCGAACGAAGAAACCAAATGGATCTCAGAGCTCATATGGTGGTGCACAAAGCCCATCGGAGTATGCCATAACCAATGGGAACGGGTTGAAGTAAACATAACGACGAAGAAAATGTTGAGAAATGGTGAACAAAGGAATGGAGCTAGGATGACTGGAGACAAACTACGAGGTCGATAAATAATCATGTACCAAAATGTCTATACTGCTTTTCTGTTTGCATTTCTGCGCTGCTATTATGCTACTTGTATCTCTGATTCACGCTACCGCTTACATTGTATATTCAATGCCCTCCGTTATATGAACGTTGATGGGTTTATTTATGCATGGGAATGGGTTACAAGTATATTGCGTTGATCATTTTAGTTATTGGGGGGGTTTTTTTGAACAAGAGGAAAAGTATGTAGATCATGGATGGTTGAATCAAGGCAATATATAATTGGAAGAAGGGAAGGATGAAATTGAGAAGAAAAAGCGTAGTATTAATAACTTTGTTTTTTCAATATTCAATATAGCTTGAGGCTTGAGTGGATATGAAAAGTTTGATTAAGAGATATGTGTTCTTTTTCTTCTTAAGTTATCGAGTGATTGAGTATATGAGTGGTTGAGTGCTTGGGGAGTAAGATTATGGATGGATATCCAGATGGGTAGATAGGGTACACTGTGCTGTCCTATTGATATCAAGATTCTTTTATTATTTATGGAGGGAGGGTGTATATGTGGTTTGCTATGGGTTGGTTGGGTGTGGTTTGGTTTAATTTGTTTGTTATGTTATGTTGGAGGGTTTGTGGGTGAGAGAGTTGAGGGTGATGAGGGTGATGATAGAGGGTAATGTTGGATGGGGTGATTGATGAGGGTGATGAGGGATAATTAAGGGTAATATGAATAGATAAATAGGTGCAAATAAATAGAGTGTGAAAGTGTAAAAGTGTGAAATAAGAGAAGAGGAAATAAAAGAGGATAGGAAAATGATCACTTATTAATATTTGTTATTAGGATTGGCGGGGGGTGGGGTGAGGTGAGGTGTTTTTGTTTGTAGGTGGTAGATGGGTAGGTAGATGGGATCCAGATGGGTAGGTAGGTGGGTGAATAGGTGTTTGATTTCTATGGGTTTGTTTTTATATTTGTGTTTGTATTGGATGGGTTTGTATTTGAAAATTCAGAATAGTTTTGGGATTTTAGAAAAGAATATATAGAGGGTAGATTTGAGATTTGCGATTTGCGATTTGCGATTAGGGGAAAGGGGAGATATAAGTAGGAGGGATTTTAGAATATTTTAGAGCCTGTGAGAAAACCATCATACTAGGATTTTCAATGAGTGGTTTTGTATAGGTTAATGGGTATGTTTTATCTTATATTAGAGTTATTTTATATGGTTGTATAATAAAATAGGAAAATATATAAATAGTATAAGTATATGAGAGTAATAGTATGATTCAATTATTCAAATTAGAACTATGAATCCTTTAAATAGAAGGGGTTATAAAGGATTTCCTCTTTATCTCTATACTCTGAGCTATAAGAGCTTTAAAATAATATACGTATTAGTATACCTGTAATATATATTAGTTAGAGGCTTTTTTCTGGGTTTGTATATATAATATGATATTTGAAATGTTGGTGAGAGGATAGGAGATAAGACGATATAGTATATTTACTCTATCTATTATATTATATTATATTAGATTTATATAACTTTAGTCTTCTCTAATTCCTTAAAATGAAAATATAAAGTAGTAGTATAAGGAGTAAAATAGTTATTACGCGAAAACTAGGAGAGATATATAGTAATTTTTCAATAATATCTTATTAAGGAGATAATAATAAAATAGGATTTGATTATAAATAGATATTAGATGAATGAATTAATTGATTATAGTGATATTCTATTTTGTTTTTATGAATGAGATGAGATGAGGTTCAAGAAGTGATTTTATATAAATAATAAATATCAAGATTAGGTTTATTATACTTCTATTATACTTTATACTATTGTACTCCCACTTCCTTAACCCAATTCAGGGAAAGAGAGAATACGATAAGGGTTAGGGGGTAAGGGGTAGGATTTAGAGACTAATGAGTGAATATACTAGCTCGGGTAATTTGGTAAGCGGTTATATAGATATGTCATATAAATTGAAAGAGATGTAGGGATATAAAGGTTGCGATAGAAAGAGAGGAATAGAAGAAAAGAGAGAGAATAGAAAAAAAAGAGGAATAGAAGGGAAAAAAGGAATGGAAGGAAAAAACCCATGACCTCGCCTATCGATAGATAGAAGTTTGAGAAGAGATAGAAATATAGAGGTAGCAGTAGAGATTCAACGGATTGAAGATAAGAAAGCACGAGGAAGAGGGAGAATAAGTAAAAAAGATATGGAGAAATGCTGGGAAATTATATGTCAAGAAAGAGAGGAGTGAAAGAATTAGATGGAAGATCAATCCACTGATCTATCAAATTTCTTTGGCGAAAGAGGAGAGAAGAGGAGAGGAATGAATAGGGGTATCTTGCGTAGTCTCTTCAGAGGTAGAGTTGAAGAGTGTTCATAAGATGCCGATCCCAAAGCTATACATACCCTTAATGAGATATAGTATTCTGGTGTACACCGGTCCTCTAATATCACCCAGGATATCTTTGATATTCCCCTCGCACCGTGAACCAGCTCTTCCCGTGTATGTATTTTTAAATCAGACATAGAATCAGCTCGCAGATGCAGATTGATATACTATTGTTTTGATGTATTGTCCTATTCTCCTTGGCAGAATTGGATTTATATAGGAATATAGGTAGGTAGGAGACCTAGTGGTATGCGTGTTTCAAATAATGGATTCCGCATTTGAACCGTCGCTACAAATAAAGAAATTGGATGGTTATTAGCCAATGCTATAGAAAGTAGCACAAGGAAGTTGGGATATAGATACTTCACAACTGAATCGTGTAGAGACATCGAAGGATATCATATTGCTGATAGTCGGTCATATTTGATGATATTAGATGAGAACTGGTGAGGATAGGTATTTGATAAGAAGGGTATATAATGCTAGAGATGAGACTTATGAATTGAATATGAAAAGGTACAATGGAAAGAGAGAGTGCGATTAGATGATACTCCTCCAACTCCCACCAAATTTCCAACATCGTACACCTTGAGGTTGATGCATGACAGGAGGAAGATTGAATCGCAAGGTAGAGTGAAAGTACGTGATTGGTGGCTGAGGTGGCTTATGAAGCCTGATAAGTCGATAGTCAATCTCATTGATTGTTCCTTGAATCAAAGAGATTGAAAACGTCGAAGTTCCATGAGACTTTTCCCGAGGGATAAGCTATGACCCTGACATTGACCTGTTCAAAATCATCATGCATACCCTCAGCAATGCCATGGATATTCTTTATGATGATTAAAGGGGGCAGGTAGCACTCGTCAATACCAGTAGATATGACCCCATTCCTCGGTGATGATCATCACGATAATAGCAATTCCCAATAACGGAATATCCAAACTCCCCGCATCGGCTGCAGCTGTGTTCCAATTACTTTAAACGGTACCATCAACTCTCCATCGAATGATGTTTGCATCATACCAACGGACACTTCCGTAGTGTATTGCAACGCAGATACAACTACTCAACGTGAGTGGACTTGGTCGTCGCAAAGTGGGTCACATGATTAAAATCGAATCGAAATTTCCAAGGTTCTCGACTTACGTCACAAGATTCTTGCTGCACAATGTGTAGGCCAGTCCAATGTACTCCGTTACTTGTACATGACAGGTAAAAATAATGAATGAAAGGGGATCCAGTCTCGACTCCCGACACACAGTCTGGTCTGTGAAGATGTGGCAACTGCTCATCCTAGAGGTAGATCATTGAATTGCAGTTTCCTAGCCGCTGTGAGGCCTATGGGGGATGCATGTAATCATCTCATCATTGTCCTGTTTTCGAATAACATGTGGTGACTTTTGATGTCATCAGCTCGCAGGTTTTGTCAAGTAATGATGATGGCATGGTGATAATAAGCTGCAGCTGAGTGCTTTAAGGTAATTGAGAATTGTCAATACGAGCTGCATTTTCTATAGGCAATTTATGGCTGATTACTTCAATCTGATAACCTTATTGTGACCCATGAAGCATTATGTATACCATTGACTGTTAAAAATCCTTATTGAAGACTAAGGTGGATGTGATTTGAATAGGATGCAAGACAGAAACAATAGGTTCCAAACTAGATCTGTCACGAATCTAAATCCCAATGACATAGTTTGCCACTGAAACCTAGCGGGGTCCAAAAAGGAATTTGTTCCGTCGCCGTGGGCCCATCACTTCTGGGAGAAGTAATACAGGAGTATTTTGCTTGACTGCTATCATCGTCTGTAGATTCTTTCAATCGATTAAACGTTCTCCGATGAAATTAAAATTCAACCGATGGTTTTGAGTGGACGCATAAGGCTACCAGAAAAAGCAAGTCCCCCCAAAAACAGGAAAAGGTCCAGATCGATAATTCAACGATGCGACACCACACATGTAATGTAGCCTTGTATGGAAAAGGACGTTTGTGCTATGGTAAATATGACCCGCTTGTAATGAAAGAACATCGAAGATTTGAAAGTGCTGCAGTGATGCCATACAAAGCTTCCCATATACAATAGTGGGGAGGATCTTGATAACTAGTAAGGAGCAACTATGGAGACACCTTCATGGAATATACCCGCAAGTGAGGGGCAAAAGTAGCCGCACAGTACAGTAAATCCCCTGTACATCATAATTGTCTGGGCTTGAATGGCTTGCATCCCGTAGGATTTCTTTACAAACAGAAGTCAACCAAAAGCAATACTATGGAAACACGCGGAAATCAAGATCGGCATCATCGTACCCATATTCGGCGATGAACCCATCGAGCCGAAATAAATCAATGGAACGGGTAATATACAGGTCGTGAGTCGTTTGCTACAGATGTCCCTGGCACGCCTGCGTCTGTCTGTATTGCTTCTCTATTTGTCCTGGACCCCTGAAGATGCACGTATAAATGTGATAATTTATGGGATGAATAACCTAGTCGTCCCTTCTTGGCAAAAATGACAAAAAGTGTTAAGAATGAAGAGTTGGGTCAGCTTATTCTGTAGTGGTTGAAACTCGATAAGGACTTGAGGTCGAGAAAAGGTTGATAGTTGCAACTTGCAGGCGAGTGCTTTGATGATGGTGGTGATGACGATGATGATAATATGATATAATGATCGGCGGGGGCGGCCGCACAAACCAAGTTAACCTGCATATAATATGATGACATCAGCAAGTAAGCTGCCCATAACCCCCTTTAATTGGTTGAACTGATCAAAATGATGTGTCCCATCCGAAAAGATGGATTTTTACCAATTTCCGGTACTTGGAGTAAACCGAATTGTGACACTTGAACATGACATCGGTTTCACCTAGAGAATGGGACCGAGACAATGACATCTATCTATCGAATCCCAGGTATCTTTTGAGTCCAATTCCTCTCCATAATTCTCCCAATAATGGGATTTGCGTACCTCAATCTCTAACCTAGATAGGTATGCATTGACGTTTTTAAGAAAAATGCATCTCGACTCTTTGTTTGGTGGTCTGGCTCTCGGCTGCTTGTATGTACACTGTACAGATAGATCATCGAGAGCAACCAGTTTGGTAGGGATTTTCACTATGACCCCTTTGATCAGCATTGCACAGTCTGGGGTAGGTTAATTTGATGCTCTTTTGCATATGCCCTATTCTCTCCCCTTGGATGAGTGACACAGCCAATTACGGATCGAAGATTGCCGTTGGTTTGGGTCCTTTCGTTTGCGTCGTGAAATTTGAGTTGTTCATTTGTCCTTTGAATCATTGCTTGTTATCTTTTATCTGTTATCTTTTGAAATGAAATTGCTAAAGTTTTCACAAAGTTTGCTGCAATGTCTTAGTTTTCGTATTGCCACTTGTTGGAAATTGTTGGGAATATGGATTTAGACTCATTGTAAATGGGGTCGTGCCAGATGGAATCTAGTTCCTCACGACTCGATGAAAGTCAATTATCAACCTCATCAGACGACGATGCATAGAATTCTTCGTTAGGTTGTGTTACTCGAGTAATTTTGAATTTAAATTGCGGTCTAGTAGATCCCTAGATTAGGTTATCTGCAAAGTACATGAGATACTTTCTCGAATACATACTAGCTAGGTAGGTCAATGTTGTGTATTCTCTGTCAATCTTCGTTTCAATAACCTCATAGGCTGAGAACTGGCCAACGTTCCCGTCCACGCATGACGCTTGTCTCATGTCACGATCTGCAGGGTCTTTCCTCATTTGGAATTCAACCACCTTTTTTAATCGTCTGAAGCTAACGACCTTAGGCTCCTCATCACCTTACCGGGGTAGAAACTTGAATTGGATTGGATGATGAGCAAGTATGATGTATTATGAATTCAGGGATCTTGTCATCGCCAGCCAAAAATTCTACACTAAGGACTTTTAGTGTGATTCTCCTGTTTTTCAGGGTCTAAATGTTCACTGGTTGACTAGTCTACTAGTGTACTAGTCAGGTAGTAGGCTACTAGGTGGCCTATCTGTAATGTCAAGTCGAGGGAAACAGAATGTATATATTGGGTTGAGACCTCATGATATTTAGATTTTCGTATCATACAATCATCTATCCAACTTCAATCTACATACAATAAGAACAATCTTCCAATCGTTCAATAACAACAACATCTCCAAACCTTTCAATACTATCAAGCAACTTTGAACCTTCAGATTTTAAACCTTCAACTCCAATATCTCAATATCACACTCAAAATGTCTACTTCAACCGCCTCATTCCCTTCAAATGACTCCATGTCGGCTCACGAGGAACATGACCCCTCTCCAGACGCATATTCCCTCTTCAACTACGCCAAATCCATGCACGAGCACACCAGAAAACAAATGGAAGCTGCCGATAAATCTGCACGCCGAAGAAGTGCCAACTCCATGGGTTCAAACACCCACGCTACTTTGAGAACTGGTCACGAAGCCACCACTTCAATGGATAGCAACTCGACTGCCGGTTCGCGATAAAGATGTTTTACATTCAATTACGGATGGAGGGAGGAGAGAGTTTGAGATATTGTTCTGCATGAAGAACAACATGTTGAGATGAGAGACTGGTGCACGAGTTTTCCATTATGTGCGCACAATATGTACGATATCCGAAACGATTTTCCTCTGGCGTCGGTACTTTGTATACGTGAACGAGAATACTCCTACGGGACAGGCATGGATTGGTTCGGGAAAGCATTTATACACGATAATGCGGCGTTTATTTACATAGGCTTATGGGATATGTACTGTATGATTAGCATTATTTGAGCGAGGGAGTTAGGAGGTGGATGGGCGTTTGTATGATGATGATGATGATGATGATGTTGAATTTTTGGGAAAAGGATATGTTTGAGGTATCGGCTAGGAATTTGTTGTCGACTGGTGATAGGAAGACGGATGATGAACTAGGAGATTAATATCAATATCTTCATCCACATGAAATTTTACATCTTCAAGTGAGACTTTAAGCTTGTGACAATTCACAACTAAACAAAATTCCCAGAATCTTATATTTCAAACAACAAATTATTCTCCCATTACTTAATTCTCCGAATTCACCTTCTCATTATGATTCTCGTCGCATCTTCCCTTCTCCCTCATGCACTTCCCTCACCCCTATTACCATCACCAACTTGCATCCCGCTTACATAATCTTCATGATCATGGTCATAGTTCTAACCGTGATTTTCCAGCCCAGCCACAAACAACGCCACACAACAGTTTCACACTAACACAGCCGCACCAACATCCACCCACCTGCCTTGATTCCGGCACTGCGTGTAACTAATTCTTGTTTTGATTACTGGGATGATAGATAAGTATAGAACGGAGCTGGAAATGATACCAGGTTTGTATTCTCGGTTGCTTAGGGGATAGATGAGCTGGGATGGATCGATCATGGAAAGCTGAGAGGGAAATGCTGGGATACGATGGGTGGAATGCTGGGAATACTAGATGTATCTTGATACTGTGCTTGATGATCTTGGTTTACGAGGAGATGGTCGAGAATGAGGATTAAAGATGGTGATGAAATTGACCAAGTGGTTTTTCTAAGAGGATGTGAGTGTTTGGAGTTTGGGGCGGGGAGTGAGGGGGGGGGGAAATGGTATGTATATTTTTATCTGGATAGAGATATCTCTCTCTGCTTCTCCTCCTTCCCTCTTTCTCTTCCTTTCCTTCCTTGTATACGCTATTACACCAAGTAAATCACATACACCTTATTCCCAGTTCTTCCTCTTCGTTAATTCTCTTCATCAGCACAGGTTGCTCTGTTTTAGCCCCATTTTTACTTAGTGTTTCCCGCTCTATAATCCCTGTCTCTACGTCTCTAGCGTTATAGTGTTGAAACGCGCTGGTATCTGTAAGCTTAGGTCTCAATGGGTAGATTTCTTAGGGTTACTATGCGCTGTATATCAGTATCCTCGCAGCCTTACTTACCTAATATCATTTCCACCAAGCAGGTTCGTTTATTCTATATTCTCAGTCTATCCATTCCTGAGAGACCAGAAAATCACTTTGGCACACTCATACCGAACTTTACTTCCTCATGAATTTTAACTTGACGGCTCTCAGCACTTCTTCAGCTGTTTTGATTAAATGATTCCAGCATTCCATGATCACTTTCATCCCCTCTAACTCGAACACATCTGCGAATATAATCTCCGCAAAAATCTGGTTTACAAGAATCGCCCAAGTACTCTTTTCCCCATAGTCACAGGTGGTAGCTCCTTCTATCGGCCAATATCCCATCAAATATTGTGAATCTTAAACCCGGAACGAAAGGTATCAGTTACCGGAATAGACTCCCACGACTTTCTCAGATCAAAGATGATCATTAGGGAGAGGGTACAAATTTCCTCCCAAATCGTTTCATTTTACTCCGCCAAAATCACACAGCCAATATCCTACGACAATTCATTAGTGGTGTGTATCAAGTAATCTTTGCGTTGAAAGTCAGAGTGTAGCACATTGTTCTTATGCCTATGCCCCACCATTTTGACGGCTTGCTCGCACAATTCCGATGGGGAGAGCGGCTGATCGAAGTATTATCGGAGTTGACATATAGTTGAAGAATCCTATCCCTTGCTTCCTTTGGAAAGAGTATAAACTCCTAGATACCTCTCAGTGTTATTTAGCTTTGTAACCAAAGGGTATACCAACGAAGGGATTTGAGGATGATTTCTTAGTTCTTTAAAATACACTTTTTAATATTCATAATTATTAATATTATTACTTACTAAGTCTTTCTCCCTACTCAAATTAAAATCAAATCATGTATAATATTATAATAGAAAGCACATTGGAAAGATACGTATTATATAATATAACTAGGTTATATTGTATTATTAAAATCTAACTGAATCGGAGTTATATGAAGACCTCATTTAATGACTAAAGCAGCCAACTAGTCTAGCGCCCCTTCTATAGACTCACCAGATCCTCTTCCGCTATCATGGCAAGTGATCATGGAGTATCCCTTGTTTGCATGATGTATGAAATGAACACAGGTCTCAAAGCCACTTCTAGGAGTGTTTCTCATAATTGCTAGTGCTATTTACATTCACTTCTTTATCGACAACTTCTATCTCATACATACAATGTATATCTCGGGTATTGCCCTAAAAATATCTTGGCTACCGCATCCGCATCCTCGTCAAAATCTATTCTAATAACATCGCTTTTGTATTCTTGGTGAAGAGCCTCAATTGCATGGCATGTGGATGTGCGGCCGAGTTGATATTCGTTAGCAATGAAAGTCTCGCGAGAGCAAAACGTGCTGGTCTGGAAATGGGGGAAAGAAGAATATGGCATGCCATAGCTGTCATTATAGTTGTAAAAGTCTCCTTCATCATCATCGCTACTGGTGACTATCAGTGAGCGGAATTTAGGCAAAGAGATTACTGAAGATAAACCACTAGTACAGGAGGATCGAAGATCTTTCATACCCAGGTTCTCGTGAGGTGGAGGTCAAGGTGAGATCACAATCTTGTGATTCGAGAATCGAAACGCCTTTTTAACTCAATGACAAGCTGGAAACATTGCAGAAGCGTCCATACTATCTCATCAAGCGCCTAAAGATGAATCTGTGAGGAATCAAAAGGCGTCAGTAACCTACTAAGTGGTACACATGTATATAAGTGAACAAATACATGAATAGATTCTATTAACCTCCCGTGATATCGACAATACTTGATTCTTATATCTTATAAGCCGTTCAGGGTCCATGTATTCATTTTATGAATGAAAGAGATAGCGCGCTTAATTAAAAATCCATGTATCTCACTAAGGATTGAACTTTGAATTATAACCCGACTATCAAGTCTAAACCAGGACATTGAGACGGATTTGGATGTATAAAGTCATTATATTGAAAAGTATGGTGTTTGTGTGAGATATAAGGTATATTGCAAGACCCAATGAATGAACGTAAGGCAAGAGCAATATGGTGAGAAAAAGACTTCAGGAAGGTGCTTGCCGGCAGGAGTTTAGCGTATGTAATATTATCGTGTACGATACTCGACCTTTCGACCCTTCAATACACAAGATCATTATCCTAAAACACCATAACATTCTTCAATATATAAAGCCAGGCTCGGCGAGACAATACACAATCAAAGCCAATTGCCTCGCATTCTTCCATACCAAAGTCCAGACTCAATCATCCAGCACACGATCCAAGTCCGAAGAATTACTACAGTATGGCATACAGCATCGATACTTCTTATCCATCTTCGACCTTTTCAGGACTGCCCATTGAAGTTCGATTATTGATATGGGAATTAGCGATTCCAGAACCAAGAATTGTATACCTAAGAAAATGTTCTCTTTCTCGTTGTCAGCACGCGATGGTTAGAGTACGTTCAGACATGGTTGTGCCGGATAGATGCCAAGACGGTGCTCGTCCTGATTCACCTAGCACCATTTGCACCGGAATGGACGACGTATTATGGCAGGATGTGAAAGATTTGATTGAAGTTCGGGCACGCATCAAAGAGGATAATCAATACGGTTTCTATTCAAATGCAGAAATTCCAAACCTGCTGTTTGTTTGCAAGGAATCACACCATGCCGCCTCAAAAAGATATAAACGAGCATTTCCGTCTATTGGTGCTTTTGCGGAGACCTACTTTGATTACGAAAGAGATATATTGTATATCCATGAGGAGAAACTACCACTTGTGCATGACTGGAAATGTCATCAGTCTATGAAGCAATCTGAGGCATGTAAAATTCAAAATATTGCTTTTCAGTATAAATACTCAACATTTTGGTTCCTATTTCCACAAGGCTGGGAAGGAGAAAAAATTGCCAAACTCACAAGTCTGCTGCTTGTGTTCTGCGATGCTAAGAGCTTAACGATTGTGGTCGAAGACTATCGAGCCGACGATTACAAGAATGGCATGACCGAGAGGGAGAGAGGAAGAGAGCTGGTGTTTTTCGAATCGGTGGATATTGAGGAGGCTCTGTACACGATGCATTCGGTCATAACCCAACTCAGTGACCATTATGGCAGACTGCCTCTCAAGCATCATTTGCGAGATAGATTCGATATTGATATGGATAGTCTCAACGAGTCTCAATCAAAGGACCGCGCAGAAGGCTTATTGTGGAATATACCGGAAATCCAATGGAAGAGTGTAACGAGTGCCACGTTCAAGGGCAAATACAAAAAGCTGCGAGAAGAATACGAGCTACGCGCCCCCGTCACCCGTTATGCAATTCACGGAACTGACAGGTTCACGCTTGATTTGAATGATTTGTCTCTTGATACTGAGATCTAAATGAACCCATTGGGTCGACCTGATTCGATATTTTGATTAATTTCAACCTCTGTAATGAAGCTTAAGAATCAAAATATTACTATCTCCAGTTTGCAATCGGAAAGTTTCGGACACCATGGTCGATATCAATGATGGTTTCTGCGTCCTTCATACCCGACGTGGTATATGGACGAAATTTCCTTCGGATACGACGGAATTTTCTGTACTATTATTTGTTTCTTTGGAGGCGGGGCGGGGAGATGTTATTACTCTATCTGCAATGATTGAGGCAGTTCTAAGGACCTTCTATGCGTATTTTTTTCCATAGGAGGATATATTTTAGAGTAGATTTGGTGTTGGCCGGAGGCTTGTTTCATTTTACTGTACCAAAAAGTTATTATTGTTGTGTTTCTCCAAATTCTGGAGACTGGAAGGAATGGGAGAACGGTGGTTGTCAAGAGCATGATGAATGATGATTGAACGGTCGCTTTGCTCTTGAAGAGGCTAAGCGTGAAGATTGCGGTTATTAATGCGAAAGACAACTATGCTCATTACCTCATGTCGCTACAGAAAATTATGAAGTATAATGTATATTACGCCGATAGACTGTATTAGTTAGGAAATGAATAATATCAATAGGAAACAAGAACCCGTCTCAAACTATTGTGATATAAATTATCGCAGCGTACTGCATGAGGATAGCAAGTTCTGCTTTTACCTGGGATATGCAAAGGAGAGCAACGATTATTTGAATGTTGCCATTTCACTTGTCATGAATTAGCGGTTGCACTAAAGAAAAACAATGTGTTGTAAAGAAAGACAAGCTTTTCTTAATACTTGCGGCTAATCAACAGCAGAAACATTGGTAATAGCCTATGACACTACAAAAAGTGATTTTCATGTATAAATTACTAGTTGATTTAAGATTGTCGAGTGCTTAATGTCAAGAAGTCTTGTACTGCAAGAGTGGTTATTCTAATATGCAGTATTCTTTGACCTACTCCAACCAAGGGCCACTGAGAGCGTGCTTATTTGGGAGCTATTCCACATAAGCCTCACTCGGTTGGAGATGGATCTTCTTAATATTCTCCAACAAGCGAATCAACCACGGGAACCTTTTGTGGATAGCACCAAGAATAAGCATCCTTAATTAACTTGGTCGAACCTGATAAGTGAATCTTAGGGTTTTGAGGTTGAATTGACTTCATGATAGTTCCCAAAGCTGGTTGTCCAACATTCCAGTCTGGGTTACGGATCTTGAATTGACGTCTACACATGACTTGATCAATTGACCAGATTGACTATACAGCGACTTGGAATGACGTCTGTATAGTCATTACATGGAGGTGTGACTCGCTTAATCTAGTAATTTTAAGGATACATCTTAAACACAGTGTTTTATAAAATATTCTTTACACCACCAATATCTCAGCCTTTTATAGCTCGGTATTCACTATTAAAAAAAGCTTTCATTTCACTTCAACTAACTGATTGAAATAGAATCAATTTCGAGTTATCGCACCTGAATAGACACTACATCTCAAATGACGGTCAATTCACATCTCTAATCCCAGACTTAACAGGAGTTTCCAATATAATAGTGCAATACAATATTCGAAACGTATTTAACATACATTCTAATCAGATGCAAAAGTATGCAGCTTCTTCACAGCGGCGCTTCAATCGTGTTAAAACAACCAGTTTCTCCAGTGTTGTGTTGACTTTAGTAAATCGAGTCCACCCATTTGAAAAGTTTGATCTCAGATACACAGTACTCAAGATTTGAACTGTCACCGATCAAGATAGGGTTGCACCTGAAGGCTTAGAATACAAATAACAGCAGACAGAAAGCTCAAGATAAGAGGTAGAACAAACGAATTCTTGAATCAATAAGAGAGACAGCAGGATGTATGCTTCCAATTTCCGGAATATATATTAACAATTCAAAGGTCTATTTCACCATCCAACGCAAGCGCTCCTGATGGTCTCAGTGACTTTCGCCCAATGAGATATCAACTACCTCACTCTTCTTAAATGCTATTCAAAAATGAGTAATAATAACACAAGGAATATCCATCCGAGAAGAAATTTCTCATCCGTGAGGGCATATAGCGTCCATGCTTATGTGCAGAAGAAACCTGCACGTCAAAACGGCTTCATTGGTTTTTGGTCTTAAATCTTCACCTTGGCGATACATAGGAACGCAGACTATTGTTCTTCGCCTATCTTCCCACAAGTATTCATATTCTAGTAGGACAAGGTGGGTAGTACCAAAAAGCGCCACGCATTTCAATATGTTAGAGAATTTTCAATGCAGCCTTCCATTCATATTTGGGCACATGATGTTCTTCGCACCCCGCAAATCCCTCCTGTTCTAACAAAGCCTCGTTGGGCTCAATTGCCTTTTCCATTGGCGACTAGTCCATTCCATACTCAAACAAATCCAGTACTCTAGCTTGACTACAAAACTGGAAAGTTGGATTTTCCCATCACTTTACAGAAACACTCAACATCGAGAATCCAAAAGATTCACGGCCAAGCACCATCGCCAGTGAAATGGAGGCACTTGCTGCGCTCAGCCTTGCGGGCAATGTTATGCAATTTGTGGACTTTTCTAGCAAAATAATATCCGAAGCTCGTGCAATTGAGAAAAATGGAGAGTCATCGTCCATTACTGATCTCCAGCACTTAGCCTCGAACTCCACGAAGCATGCGAAGATTATCAGATCCCGTCTTCAGGCTAGCAGCCATACAAGACCTCTCAATGAGGAGAATCAGGTTCGAGCTTCAAGAATCTTTCGATCATTCGCTGACCCTGGGGTTATAGAATCTTGTTGATTTGGCAGCGGACTGCGAACAAGCCGGAAATGAGTTCGCAGTTTATTTGTCCACATTTTTGAGTTCCCAAACTACAAGAAACTTCCTACACAGTCTGAAAGACGGTATCAGAATTCGATGGAGACACGAAAAGATTGTTGCCTTCGTCGAGAAGCTTGAAAGCTTCCAGAGTGCCTTGACACTTGCAACAATACTCGCTTTTCGATCCAGTGTCAGCGACCACAACGAGGATATCGTATTTCATTTGAAGGCACTGCAGAAGTCAACCGACGAAAATAGCGCTGAAAGCATCAGACAAGACGAGCAGATAAAAAATATACTGATGACCATGCAGTTACATTCCGCCTCAAATCTAATAATACAAGACGAACTACAGACCTGCCTGGGCAAGATCAGCTCGCTGCATCGATCCACACCGCAAAATCAGACCATTTTGAAGTGGTTGAACTTCCGTCAAATAGCTTGGAGATACGAAGAGATATGCGCCGCTTATCGCGAGACATTTCAATGGATCTTCAGGCCTCCCGGTCCGGCCGATTCATGGGATGACTTTGGCAACTACTTAACCGAAGGGAGTATCGATGCGCCTTACTTCATCAAAGGAAAGGCTGGAAGCGGAAAATCAACCCTTCTCAGATTCATTGTCGACAATGAGCAAACATATGACAAGTTGGCTCTCTGGGCTCCGCAGAATCAGCTCCTTGTGCTTCACTTTTTCTTTTGGAATTTAGGCACACCATTACAGAAGAGTCAGACTGGAATGCTCCGGGCGATTATTCACAAGGCACTCTCAAAACACCCTGAGCTCATTCCATCAACACTCCCAAATATATACAGCAATTGGAAGGAGTCTTATGTGAATGATGAACCGATCTTTGCTGAGATGAAAAGAGCATTAGAACTCTTTGTAGAAAAAAGCTCAAAATTTCTCAAGATATGCATCTTAATTGACGGCATAGACGAGTTGGCCGGCGATCATAAAGAGCTAGCGCAATTAGCTCGCTCACTCACTGGAAAAAATGTCAAGGTGGTGGTGTCCAGCCGGCACATCAATCCAAGTATCAATGTCTTTCGAGGCTGTCCAACCTTGAGATTGCAAGATCTCACAAGACACGGCATGGATCAGTACATTAGAGGAAATCTAGTGGACCACCCAGAAATGTGTCAAATGTCGAGATTCGACCCACAAAGAGCAGGAGACCTTGTTTCGGAGATCAAATTGAAGGCTGAAGGCGTCTTCCTCTGGGTTCGCTTGGTTGTGCAACTCCTCGTAGACGGCCTTGAAGCTGGCGATGCAATCATGGATTTGCAAAGAAAACTTTGTTCCCTGCCCAGGGACCTGAAGGACCTGTACCGAAGAATGCTGTCGAGAATTCTTCCCGAGTACCAAGTACAAGCATCTGAAATGCTCCAGATGTTTCATGTCTGGAATACATACACCTCGCATCAACCACTCGGCGTGGTGACCTTTGCATTTGCTATGCATCCCTTAGATGAGGCATTTAACCGCCCAGTCGCTCCTCTGAATCTGGATCAGTACACATGGCTGTACAACAGTACAGAAGCGCGAATTCAAAGCCGATGCTGCGGTCTCCTCGAGGTTGGAAGAGAGCGTGGTCCAACAAATCCTGCTTTGGATTGGGCTTCTGGGGAAGATAATGATGGTTCTGTGGTGAGATATATGCATCGAACAGTTGGCGAGTTTCTCGTCTCTGGCGAGGTGTGGGAGGAAATGAATAAAACGACACAGAATTCTGGATTCAATCCTGCTCTGAGTCTTTCATCAGCCTGTCTTTCTGCGCTCAAGTCGGCGAGCACTATCACGACCGCAACAGCATTGAAGACTCTGATTGGTAATTTGACCAACTTCCTTGGATCATCCATTTGCTTTGAGACTCGACTCTTGCCTGAGTATATGCGATGTATGGAGCAAACGATGATCGAACATCAGGGCCTCTTCAACCACCTCTTCGGTAGAGAAGCCTATCAGGATGGAGATTGGCTGCAGTACTTCCGTACCGATGTCGAGGAAGCCATCGGCAAACATAACGCAGAGCCGTTCAAAGTATTGGGCACGATACCTTACAGACTTAGTGGGTTTGGACAGAAGGCGCCTCCTGGAGCCCCTATTCGCACTTCAAATAGAAATATCTTTGACTTTTAATCAACTTTTGTGTCCTCTGTAGATAACACAGTCAATCCTAACGAAGGCCACGTTGCTGATGAGAATGAATTTTGGAATTCAAATGGACCTCTTTCCTATTCATCTCCCCAATTTTTGAGCTTCTTTGCATGAAAGAGCTTGCAATTCAAACCGAGGAGCTGATCTGTTATTCGCTCGCTTTTAATCAACACCAGTTGTCCTTGCATCCGCTACAGTCTTTGAAGCTCATCCCATCAAGGAATGTATAACGAAAGACATAAAAGATAGGAACTGCAAACTGCAGATGGGTTGTACAATCTATAGCGAGATCACAAGTATGGTACAAGAAGTACCTAGGGGACTGTCATGGTCAGTTTAATTTTCTATATATTCTGTCGGAAGTTGTCCGTAGCCGTGATATCTGGCGCTAGGACCTAATTGGGATTAATGTCATTTTGTCTTGAATAGCCCCATATTCTACGAAGTGCGCAAGCTTTATTCTGGATATTTAGTCAAATATCACCATAATGAATCACACCGTAAACCACCAAATGTTATCACTCACTGTGCTAGATTTCGACATGATTTGAGTTCTATATGTTTTAGTGTTGTTATCTACCGACGAATGAGATGATTTTTGCTGGACCAATCAGGGTTCGAGATACTAACCCTTTATGTCTATGCCTCAAATTAAGACTTATAGGCCGGAAGATATTGTATAACCGTAGATGGGTCTGGGTATGAGATAACTTACATTCGTAGTCTTGAGGCCCCAGAAAGTAGAACCACGATGGGGGCGACAGGAACATAGGAGCATCCCACCCATCACCAAGGACAGCGCGTAGGTGGATGTTATGTCAACAATTTGGTCCCATCTAGTGTTGAATATTGAACCACCTACCCCAAACCTTCAAAACATCTCACCAACAACAATTTCACTCCCATCCCATCTCATTCCCACCCCCAATCATACACCTCAAACACCCCACCAACACTCCTCATCAACATTCTCCTCCAGCCCCAAGCCCCAGGCCTAGAATCCTTCTTCCTCCTCCCTCCTCCCTCCTCCCTCCCCCTTCTTAACCAAACGCCGCGACCCTAACAGCACAGCGGTGCAATCACGTTCAAAACCCCCAAACCCCCAATTCTAGACCCTTTCAAACCAAAACATGCGCCCCCAGCCCCGAAATTCATATCTGACCCGATGCGAATCATCCATCCATGTCAAACCCCCCCCCCGTTTCAAACTTTCAATTGAGCTCAGGCAGACTAACTTGCGATGAACTTCCATACGCATATACATTTTCCATCAAGTATAGTGCTGCGCATTCATTATATTTATGCTTCCGGGATGGAGCTCGCCAAAATGGGAGACCAGGACAGAAAGGATTCCAGATTACCCAATTCACAGATGATCGCGAATGGGTTTCCCAATTCGGTATGAGTTACGATGCGTGTGTGTGTTACCAAACTCGCGCCGTATACCTCTGTAGGTGTACGAAGTACAGTAAACCTACGCAAGGTGTACATGCATACTGGGGAGTTTCTTTTGTGCGATTCGGCTTATTTTCAAGCCACCATGTGTTTAGTCCGGAGCCTCGTGATGTTTCTGTATACAGGTGTGTGCGTATGTGCGTACGACTTACCTACTGTATGTACCGTGGTGTTACCGCTATTTTGTATATGTATATGCAAAAGAGATAGGTGGACGGGGTAGGGATGTTAGGATTTATTATAATGTACGAGTAGTCTGTATGTGATTGTAGGGTTCTGAGAGATGGTTGGACTGAGGATGGAGTATCACAGTGCTATTTAGTGGCCAGTTTGCAGTCTGGAAAGCGGGGAGGAGAGATTCTCCGGTGAGCTTCTTATCAATGGGATGATAAGCATTGCTAGCGACATGTACGAGGCGAGAGTTTCTTGGAATGAACAGTACGAGGTTGGCGATGGGGATGGAAAGAACAGGAATCTGGGGGCTGAAAAGATGGGGGTTGTTAGTGATTCTATGGAGAAACATAGCTAGGTATTAGATATTGATTGACAAATAAAGATATTAGCCAGTCTCGCCGTCTCCCCTCCAATATTACCCTCCTCGCCATTGCAATTTTCCAACCCCCCTTTACAATTTTCTATTCGCTAGCTCGGAGATCATTTATATATCATTACTGAGTACGACGTAGATCGACAGTGTTATTATTAATTACTCTACTCTAGTTACTCTGTACAACCAATCAATAAATCAAACCCGTCAAAGAATCCTTGGAAAACTGTCGATCTATTACCCCAAATTATGGAAGTGTTAAAATTTGACAGCAGGACCGGCCGGATAAAGAAATTGAGCACACGACTGAGCTGAGTACACGACGACGAGTCTAGTGTATGTGTTGTTTTGGATTTAAAGCATTGTTAGACTTTGACACTTTGACAGTTGAACTGGTAGAGATTCTTGTCAGATTTAGTGGTGCACTCACTGTCGAGTCTTGAGTCTTGACTTGTGAGGCTAAAATGGTATACGGGTGGGTGTATGTATGTATCTCTTTGATGGGATGAAGATATTTATGTATTAGATCTAGGTGCTTTTTGAATGTCGGTTTCAATCCTCCCCTTTCCATATCAGATTCACAAGTCTGCTTTAACTTATAAAAATTGGTGCTATGTAGCTATCGAAAGTATTAATAACCAAATTTCAAGTCGTGGCCTCTAACGTTTCAACAATCGTGTTTGAATCAATTCGCATCCTAGCTTTTACAATGTACAGTCGTAACATAAGAATACAACTTTGCAACCCAAAATACAAAAGGAAGCGTTTATCCATCTATCTGTTGTGAAACACCCTTTTATTGTCCGAATTGAATTGATCTAGAGATGACGCGTACGAAATCTTCCTTATGAATTAATTTTCCATATTACTTTCCCTTTTTAGCGAATTACATCTCGTTATCTTGGTCTATCTAGGTAATTCAATGGTCCGCGTTTCCGTGACACTTGAACAGGTGACGAAACTTTGAACTTTGATGAACTAATAAGCCATTGCGTGATGCAGGTTTAGTATTTGGAGATGATGTTTACGAAGATATGAGAGAGGTGTAATATATAGAAAGAAAGGAGTGACTGACAATTAGTATGAGGGCGTGTCTTTGATGAATGCCGAGCCTGTGTATTCGTAGGTTTCTTTACCAAAATAAGTACAAACTTACCTATTTCGAAATTCAATATTAATTCGATTCAATATATCTTTGAAAATCTTTCAAAAATTCATAGTTTTTTTTTATATTCAAAATTATATATATTTTTTATATTTTATTAGTTTATTAAAATTGTAAAATTATAATAAATTGATATTCCTATAGGAATTTTGGTGAGTTCGGTTATATTGCCCAGCATTCATCAAAGACACGCCCTTGTAGATGGGAGATGGTTATGGATGGATGCTAGATCCTTATGATCTAAATGGGTAAAAGGCCAACTTACTACGGAATATATGTACGGTATTAGCGCCGGCAAGTAGCCAAGCCCTGGGCTGACGAGAAAAACATGGCTTTGGTTGTGGAATAAAGTTGATCAATCGGTTATTCGGGCTATTAATATTAAACCTTGTAATAAGCTTTAAAGTATGAATAATATATATGAATAGGTAGGAAGGGTAATAATAGTTCTTTCGTAGGTAAAACTCAATTCAACTTCAATAGTTCCATCAATTAAAATAAGCCCCTTGTGTCAAACAGCTGCGGATAATTTCAAAAAGCTTGTCTACGTAATCCATCTAAAATATCTTAAAAGTTCCTTTAGTTGAGTTGCACTTGCTTCACTTGCATCACTTGCCGCGTGGAATAAAACTCAATTGGCTGAATTAACCTTAACCTTACCAACAAAAAATGCAGTGAACGTGAACAGTGAACTCCTCTCCAACCCAACCCTACCGCGGCTACATGACATTTCATATTGATTTTTCATCTAATCAATCAATCCATGACCCGGGATTCCTAATCCTCTCAATATTCTTGGTATCAAAGAAAGAAAGAAAGAAAAGAAAGAAAATCGTCTTTAGATCAGTTAAAACATAACAAACACTCCTTTCCTTTTCTAGATCATGAACAGATTGAAATGTCCACAAAACTCCTTTCCTCTCCACTCATACTTTTTCACTTTGCATTTGCTTTCTTGATTTGTTCTCGTCCTTTTCCTGGTCTTCTATCTATCTATCGCTTCCTCTCTCACACTCCCACTGAGATTGGTATTCCCAACTTCCAACAAACGATCGAGTACTTGCCCTGCAAACGATTCCATCATCTTGCATTGCTGCATGTGTGCATACATACAATTTTGACATAATACTAAACTCTTATCGATTTCCACAGCGCCTATCTCCAAACGACTTTACGCCTCGTGTTTTGTTTTGTTCTTGAGTTGTCTCTTGGCTACTTGGATCTTCTCTTGGCATTTGTCGTTTTCGGGAGTGAGGCACACGAGCGGACTCCTGGCTTATTAAATCGACTAGTTTCCCATTTGTATCCAGCAAGCTATCTTTGATTCAACTCTTGAACCTTTTTGCTTGAATAGTTTGGGAAATTGGATTAATTGGAAAAGCGCGCGTTTGTTTTCTGGAAAGCTTGTTGATTCTTTTTTTTCTTTTTCTTTTTTTCATATCCGCGAGTTTTGCGAAGAATTTAAGAAAGTAGGAAGAGAGACAGACGAAGACCCAAGAATTCACTTAAAAATTCAAATATGCGCCCTCCAAGTTTTCTAGGCGCCATCGCCACAACATCTATCCTCCTAAACTCATTCGCATATGCTTCACCACGACCAAACGACGAGCCATCCGCCTCAGTCGACGAGAGAGAACCCGCTTTCCCACCAAAAGTCAAAACCGAATACCACGACACGAAATACTTCCATGAGCCAGGTGGAAACGATATATTAGGACACTACGACATACGTTATTTCCAAGGAAACCCTGTTACCTATGAAGAAAAACAAGATTCTCTTCAATATCTGATTAGATCCTACCTCACCACTTTCCGCGAAAGAAATATTGAAACATGGATTGCACATGGGACACTACTAGGTTGGTGGTGGAATGGCAAGATTATGCCATGGGATTGGGATTTGGATACGCAGGTTTCGGCTGCCACTTTGGCTTGGTTGGGAGAAAATATGAATATGACGATGCATAATTATACCGGGAGAGCGGACGATGGGACGAGTATTACCAGAGAATATCTGTTGGATATCAATCCAAATCATGTGGAGAGAGTGAGAGGTGATGGAATGAATGTTATTGATGCGAGGTGGATCGATGTGAGGAATGGACTGTTTATCGATATCACGGGACTCGCGGAAGTGAATCCTAGTACACAGCCGGGAATTTGGAGCTGTAAGAATTATCATCGCTATAGGACGAGAGATATCTATCCATTGAGAGAGACGGAGTTTGAGGGCGTGCCTGCTCTTGTGCCATATAGTTTTGATAGGGTACTTACCGACGAGTATAGTCCGAGAGCCTTAACTAAGACGTTACATGAAGGGTCAGTTTATTTTTTTCTGTTTCTTCATCCTCCTTTCACTCTCATCCCATCCCCAACATACTAAAAATACAAAACTAACACCCGCAAAGCCACAGATGGAACCCCGAACAAAAACAATGGATTCCTGAAACTCCAATGAGTTTCCACGAAAATGACCAAGAAACCCGAGATGAAAGCCATCCACATATGCCTCGGAGTATTCAATTTGACGGTAGTCGCAAGGCTGGATTGAGAAATCTTTTGAACGTTTTGTAATTCTGGACGGACTTTCTATTCAACGAATGAAGTTTCGGGATTATCAAAACAGGGAGGAGTCCCATAAAAGAAAGGGGGAAGAAGGATAAAGACAGAAAGAGGAAGGACTTGCAGATGGAAATGCACATGAGGAAATGATACCCACCCACCCTTTGAACATACAACACAGTCAATAGCATCAAACGAGCACATATTAGCATTGACATTGGCATTTTCGAAATCATACGAAACGGAGTACTGAGTTCCTGCAGGGCATGAAGGCAAAGGGGCATTTTAATAGGCGTATCGGATTGCGATTCGTCGTTCTTTGTGGAAGGGTTCGAGGGGGATCTTTTTGTTGTATATATTGGAACTTGGTTGGTGTGGATGAGGAAAAGGCTAGTGGGGAGGATGTATATGAGATGAGATGAGACGAGCGGAGGGAATGGCATCTCCGGCTCGGGATTCTGTGGATATATCAGAATTCGAAATTCAGAGTCTCAGGATCTTTCTCGGAGGAATGGATGGAAGTTATGATAGTAATAATAGGGCACAAGAGAAAATAGCCATGGGGAGGAAAGACGGCTCGGCCGATGGAAGATCTGGAGGCTAAGCCACTGGGGATGTATGTTATATCGAGGAGAGCTGACTCGAATTGAATTGTGGATATGGATTGTATATGGATAGGTATATTGTATACAAATCAGATCAAATCACATCAAACTAAATTACCTGAAGGGTACTTGGTTGAACAAGAACTTGGGTTGTATATAATGTATAATGGGTAATATGGCGAATTTTATGAAATGAATGATAGGAGAGTAGTAATGGCGAGATCGCTGGGGAGAGGCTGTGTATAGGTATGTATGGTATGGTATGGTATTGATGTATTTGTATATAATGAATGATATGGAGCACTGTGTTAGGGTTTAGATGGGTAGATAGAATGGATTGGGAAGGGAACAAGAGGGGAGAGGAAAGGGAATTATGCGAGAGGATTAGCGAATAGATTAATTGAATTCTCTCGGGGTGCATATGTTTTGCTAGCGTGAGAGAGAGAGAGAGAGATCTATGGGTATAGAGGATATGGATAGATTGATTTTAATAGTATAATATAACTAATTTATAATAAAATATATATAATGTTTTTAGTAATTTATAAAAGAAATCATATCATCTGTTAAGAAGTATGGTTCCCATGGTAATAAATCAGGGGGAGCTAGTCCCAATTAGTACTAGTAAGAGCTCTGATATATCTAACATTTCATATAATAAAGAGTCCTTATAGTATATATAGTTATAATGCTCTCAAGAATATTATTCTGAAAAATTATGTGAAAATCTTTAATCTTAATATACTATATTTCAGAATATCTAAAATAAAATATTAAAATAGAATATTAAATTTTATTATTTGATATAATTAATAGTATAGTTTTTATTATTTTAGGTTTCCGGTAAAACAAACTGTAATATAGATCTTAAGATGCTTTAGAAAATAATAAGAGGAGCTATAGCGATACGAAATTATTTTTTTGGTACCAAGGTGTTACAACGGCACCTAGCATACCACATCACATAACATAATCACACATAATAGAGCGTCAAGGAGCTTCAGGAGCGCATTATAATCCTTAGTAATCCAAGATATCAAAGAGGTTTTAAAGATCCAAATAAAGTATAAAGGTTTATATAAGGAATAGGATTTTATTATAATATAAAGCTTTATATTCAAAAACAATTATTAGTTTTATACTATAATTATAAGAATTACAATTAGTTATAACCCTATCGAATTCCTATTTGAAATCTAATCTAAACTACCTCGAGAGATCTCTAAACACTTCTATATAACTCTAGAGGCAGCTCCCATAACACTTTAAGTACTATTTCTGCTTCAAATACCAATTCGATAATCAACCACTAATATGACATCCAGAGATACCGTTATAGATCAGTTTGCCAAAGACACCAACGATATTGAGATGACCAATACTCTAAAAGAGATTACTATCAATAAAACCCTTAAAATCGCCTTACTAGATAAATACTAAGGTAGTCAATAAAAGCTCAATACTTTCCTTTTACAACTTGAGATCTACTTCCGATTCAATAAGGATAAGTTTATTACCAAGGAATCCAAAAGTATATAGGCTATATTATACCTCCGAAATAAAACAACCAAATAGATCCAACTATATTTACATAACTATTTCGAATATAATAACTAGGATTATATATAATCTATTTAAACGATCTTCAATAGTTTTAAAGGATTTAAAACAGAAATCTATAGGATCTTTGGAAATTCCAATGAGCTAGAGGTAACTGAAAATAAGATCTTCAATCTCAAATAGATAGAATTAGTATTAAAGTATACTATAGAATTTCGAAGATATATAGGAATTACTAAATAGGTGTTACGGGGACTGCCTCTAGGGTCACGTGGAAGTGTCTAGAGATCTCTCGAAGTGGTTTAGACTA
>JBBMOJ010000311.1:0-49451 GCA_038090695.1 Sclerotinia spermophila | reverse complement strand
TCGTCATTTTTGGTGGTGAAAGGTGGCCCAAAAGAGGGGTGGCCCGAAAGTAGGGGGGTTGACTTAAGAATATTAGTATTATTAAAGCTTTATTGAATATAGTTTGTAAATATTAAATAAAAACAATTTTCAATAATTAAGTGATATAAAAAGTAAAAGTTCTGAAAGTTATTATTATTGATATCCAAAATTTAGTTTAGAAAGGTAGTATAATAATTCCTTTCGAGATAATAGAATTGAAAGATATTATATATAAACATCGCAAAGAATAATTAAAATCTATTAAGTCTGAGTTGATTAGTTTTTGGGAGAATAGTATCTTTGAGATTATATAAAAAGAGATTCCTAAAGGCAAGATATTGATAATCTTCAAATAGATTTTTAAAAATAGATTGAATTAATTTAATTAAATAGTTAGGAGGAAGATTAGATTGGTAATAAAAGGATATATACAATATGAAGATATTCATTTCAAAGAAATTTTATATAAGAATTAAGAAGTATTTTATTTTAAGGATTCTATTTATTAAAGTATTAATTGAAGATTTCAAATAAATAATATAAATATCGATATTGTTTTTCTCAATAAAGAACTAATAGAAATAATTGTATTAATAAAAATACTATAATTCTTTAAAGAAATATTCCTTGAAATTAATAATATATTCAAAAACATTATCCAAAGAATTAATATCTTTTTGAAATTCAAAACATCTTTGTATAGTTCTAAGCAAATCTTTTAAATCTGGTGGTTTATAGTTAAGGTATTTTTTAGAAGTATAGGACTTATTGTTTTGTTTATAGATCCAAATCTCTTTATTAGAAAAGATATTTCTATTTTAGTATATATAGATAATCTGTTAATCATTAGTTAATATATAGATATTAATATAATCAAATAGAAAATGTTTGAGAAATGGAAATCTAAGGATTCAAGATTAACTCAAACCTCTTTAAATATTCAATTAAAAAAAGATTGAATAAAACGAATCCGCAAAATTCATAATTCAAATTATATTTAAAAGATTTTATAACAATTTTATATCATTACTGATTCAATAAATAGAAAAGATTTATTATTATTAATTAGTATAATTATATATACTATAAATAAAAAAGAAATATTAAATAATAAAGATAAAAATCTATATCTATAGATTATAAGGTTTATAATTTACTCAGCTAATTATATCCATTCTGATATCTTATTCATGGTAGAATAACCAATAAGAATTATATAAGCCCTCAATAATAAATATTTAATTTATATTAGGTATTTATTATATTATCTCTCCATAATAGTACAGATTGGGATAATATATTTAGGATACTTATAACAACTTCTTAAAGAATATAATACTTATATAGACTCGATTTGGGATTCAAATCGATTTAGGGAATAGCTATTATCAGATACAGCGGTACAATTATTTGATCATTTATAAAGCAGAAATCTATATCTTAAAGTATAATGGAATTGGAAATCATTACTACAAACAAAGGAGCGAAAGACCTTGTATAAATAGAAAAGCTAATTCATAATTTAAAAGAGAGATCTAGTATTAAGCTTTATATACTAACTCTCTATTACAATAATAAAAGTAATATTAACTAAATAAAAGAGAATAAGTTTTATAGTAAAACAAAATATATTAATATTCGAAAGAATTATATTAAGAATAATATAAGAGATATAAATAGAATTAAAATCGAATAGATTACAGATATTCTAACCAAACAATTCTCTTATCCCAATTTCTATAATTATTGTATTAACTTTAAACTCGATTTTGATATAGAATAGAAAAGACTATTTTTATACTATAATATAATACAAATTATAGAATACCGAATTCCCATAAAGAGAATAGATACTATAACTAGCATACTATTACAGGACTTAATAAGGCTTTATAGTTCTATATATATATATATACGAGTTTCTAATAATCAAATTTAATTATAAGGAGGATATTAGAAACATATATTTCGCTTATACTAGCTTAGGATACTAGCTCTATCTTACAGACACATATATACTAGTATAGATCAATAATTACATACAATAATACACACATCCACTTCTGACAATTATAATGAAAACCCCTATTCTATAATTTCTATAATATTAAAGTTTAAAACATTTATAGAAATTGAAACTATTAGTTATATAAATTGAGTATGAGATTATCTCTAGGTTTAATATGATATAGAAATATAATATCCTTCAAGGAATTATCTCATTAATATTATACAAACCTGCTATAATATAATATACAACAAAAACCATATTGGTTAATATCAACCCAGATGGAAACTATATTTCTTTATTAAAATATGACATTGATATATGAAAATGACTAATAACTGGAGTATAGATTATTGTAAAGTTGATTCTGTATAAATTAATTTGATTATTAGATGACAATAAAAGCCTATCTTGTAGTTCTTTTCTGTCTACTTATATTGATGGAAAATATGATTCGTCTTCTGTATTAATCAAAACTATATATATACATGAACCTTTCAGAAAATGAGAAATGACAGGAATAAATCAATTCGGGAGACTATATTTGGGAGAATTTTAGATGACTATAATACTAATTAGCTTTGATTTAGTCAACCCACTTTTGACACCAAAAACTACCAACCTTAATTAATTACTACATAAGCTTTTTCACGGCGTCTATAGTCAGAAATAATATTGAATCTTTGAATACTTTCTATAATTATTTATGATATTTGTTAGAATTCATGGTTCTATTCGTATTATGTAAGATTTCTATTTCTTAATTTCAATGATTTTGATTATTACATTCAATGTGATAATAAATTAGAAAGCTATTCAAGAAGTTTGATAATCTAAGAAAAATGATTGATACACTAATTTATATAAAATAAAAATAACAGCTCTTATTGGTTTTTGGGTTGATTTGGATTTGAGTCTGAATCTAAATTAGACTCTGAACTCGAATATCATTCACATTTGTTTTGCATTTAATAAAAAAAACTAGAAGTACTATTATTAGACTTCAAGATTACAACTTTAAAGCTATCTAAATATCTCAATTTGACTAATTCATATAGTAATCAAAAGAAGTTCTTATAACTTTTGATTTACTTTCGATTAAAATTGAACTTTCTAGATTTGTAGTTCATAATATGTTATTATTATATCCATCTTTTATTTGAATCTTAATTATACATTTCAATTCCAAAAGAAATAGTTAATTTATTATCAAGAACTTTTGAGTAGAATATTTTTTCAATCTCTTTCGGCTTCTTATCATTCATCTCTTATTATTATTCTATATATTTTATATTTAATTTAAGATTAATAGATATTTGATTTAATATACAAATTAATTACATAGAGTATTAATAAATCTTTTTGATTAACAAGCTCTTATTTGTAAATTGATATCTAAAATATAGATACTGGAACAATACTTCTAACTATATGAATTTATTAAATAAATGAATTGTAAAAGGAAGAACTTCAAATTCTGATATATTCTTAATCTAGATATAATTCATTCTTTTTTTATCAATTAGAACCTATAAACCTTGAAATCCATTCTATTTCTTAATTGCCTAGCTTGAGAGATTGAACAAATATTATTCTTATAATGTCTCTTAACAATATTATATCTATTATTAAAAAGAAAAAATTCATAAATACAAAAAAGAGATAATTTAAGAAGACTAATTTTATAATCAAAGATTTTAGAGAATTAATATATAACAATCAATTAAATTTTAATAGTATTATTTGTATATTCCAAAATAACAAAATATATATATATCAAAAAAGATAGTATATTGGTCTATAATCTATATTATTAAGATTAATAAATATATATAGGATATATAATGAGGTATAGAAAGTATTAATGTTTATAGTTAATATATTATATAATCTATTCAAAATATATATATTGTGATGATATATAAATCAAAATATTCTTAAATTTATCAATAATCATTTAGATGATATAATTGAATAAACACAATATTATTATCCTTAATAAATATATTAAATAGTAAAAAGATATCTTTAGAAGATTGAAATATATATTATTTGATTTGGATTTATTCAAAACTATAGTATTTATTAATATATTGTTTATAGATAGTAGAAACTATTTAACCTAGACTAATTATATTATTATATTAATAAAAAAATATAATAATATGAATATTCTTTTTTAATCTTTTATCAAATATAAAAAAGTCATATACAATATACTAACCTTAACACTTTATAGTTTAATTTATAGATTTAATATTAGAATTACAATCACTATAATTATTAAAGCTATTTTCAATATGGAAATCCTATTAGTTTTATATACAAATCCAATGTTATTATATAATCTATTTATAAAACTTAATATAATTAGTGAAAAAAGATTAATATTCGATATTATAATATCAAAATAATCATATAAACAAAAGAAGATTATAAAAATTATATAGATTAATAATTCAATCAATTCAATTGATTTCATAAGAGAAAAATATTATGAATTATTTGCTAATCTAATTAATATAAATAGGATTAGTATTAAAATAATGAAAAAAAAATGTGTGAAACTATTTGATAGAAATTCAAATACTTTATTAAATGAATATTTTTTATACTTTTTATTTTTTTTAAAAGACTTAATAAATAAATCAAAAGAAATAGGAAGTTATATAATTTAAATCTAATTTTTTTTTTGAATATACAAGTAATGATAAATAATCTTAAATCATATACCTAAGCTTAATGATCTATTAGACAAATATAAAAGTATTAGTTTTGTAGTAATCTGTAATCTATATATATAGATTACTCCTCCATATATATAATTAGTTCCTTAGATAAAATACGATACATAATAATTAGAATCTATGAGAAATAGGTATTATATTATCTGTATCCTTCTTATACAAACAATTTGTCTTTAATTTTAATTAGAGGAAGTATATTGTATTATTTTATATTGAAATATATATTTATACTTATGATTTTCAGAAAAGCATTTAGTTAAATACAAATCATTAAAAGATATCAAAAAAGGAAAAAGTAAACTTCTCTTCATTTTCGATTTTATTAATATATATAATATATTCATAACTAAAAACAAATATAAAGATATTACTAAAAATATATGAAACATCATTTTTTCTAATATCTAAAAGAATACTTTATAAAATGATAATTGATTGTATATTTAAAGAAAAAAACTATAACTATGTTTATTAAAATCTATTCAAAAAAGATTGAAATTTTTGTATTTGATTATTTATTTATATATGTTCCTATTCAAAATAAAGTGTTAAATATCTTTAATATAAATGTAAATATTAAAACACACAACAGGGATTTTTATTGAAAAAGAGTATTGACTTTATTTTAATAAAAGAATTAAATTCAAAAACAAGTATCCCTTCTGATACTCTAATCTATTAGTATATTCTGTTTTAACAGTTTATGTTTTTAATTTCTATAATATTTGTTTTACATTTTGTGAGATTATTAAGATTTTGGCAATAAAAAATTATTATTGTTTAAGTTATCAAACATAATAATCATGTTTTTATATTTCTGTTTAAACCTTATTATGGATTGAATATAATTAAAATATATTAGAAATACCTAGAAACTTGATTTACATAAATCGAAAGAAAGAGCTTTGAAATAGTCAAAACAAATATTATTAGAATTTTGGATACTTACTTAATAAAGATTATATGATATTTTTCTAAAAATCGATTCAAAAATAATTATAAATATAATTATGGGTAGTGCCTCCCCACTATAGTATATTTTGAAGGCGCTCGTGCTATAGTGGGCGCATGTCATTTTATATTGGAAACTCATTTTACATTTCAACTCTTGAAATTGAAGCTATTCCAACATTTTGAAAGCTATAATATGAATTTTGAAACTCTGATTTAATGAAATCAAAATTTGAAATGGATTTAATATATATTTTAATTTTTATAAGAATATTAATAAATATTTAGAATCTGTACAGGTTTGAAATATTGATTTTGAAATGATATTTTGAAAGTTGTTGCCTGAAATGCCTGAAATAGATCAAAAATATGAAAATTAATTTGTTTTTTATATATAAAACCTTCAAAATTGAAGATATAATAAACATAAATATATGAAATAATAGGGCTAGTTTAAAGGAATCTATTAATCTAATTTTTATTATATTTAAATAATCCTATAGAAAGTTAAAGTTGAATTACTACTTAAAATTTGATTAAAATTCGCTTATATAAAATAACATACGCCCACTATAGCACGAGCGCCTTCGAAATATACTATAGTGGGGAGGCACTACCCACAATTATCTATTATTAGAATCTATTTTAAGTCAAGTCTTTAAATCAGAGTTCTAATTGGGTACAAAAATTATTCAATTCTGAAAATAACAGCTTTTTTCTAAATGATTGAGTGTTCTCGACTTTAGAATTAGAAATAGAAACCAGTTTACATTTTATAGATTGTTTTATTTAGTATATCAGGAACAAAGAATTAGGGCGCGTTCAGATCAATGTTTTTTGATGTATTAGATCTAATATATTAGAGATATGAAATCTAATATACTATTTATTGAATCATCATTGAGTCCTATATATATTAAAATAGTAAATATACAATTATTCTTGAATATTATAGTTCATGATCGCTTGCAAATCACTATAAAGTTACTATATTTTAAAAAGCTTCAATTCATTTTATATTCCTACTTAATTAATCCTATATCGTCCAATATCATTCCAAACATATTAACTCCAATATTTAAATATCCTTATTATTCGAAGTAACTTATCAATTACATTGAAACAATTCCAATATGCCCTTAGTATATAAAGTTTATGATACTGTAGTATTAATAAGCTTATTTAAGATGTCACATTTCTTGATTAACTTAAGTTAATAGCTCAAATCGTATGAATATTGGTGTATTAAAATATTAAATGGAGGTTTTCATTATAAAATCAACTATTCGTAGAATTCTATTTAGGAAAATCTTCATATAGTAGTACAAATTTTTCAATAAGGAAAACAATGAAAATAATTGAAATTCGAAAGATTCAATCCACTTCTCTTATTGAAACCCTCGATCAAAATCAAAATACATCTCCATTTCAATATAGAGACTCTGTCATAGTAATCTCTAGACAAAGGATGATGTATATTATTTATCAGTCTTGCCGTGCCAAGATCATCAACTACTTATAACTAATCTAACATGTTGATTATTGGTGAATAATATGATCTTCGTGTATAGCGATATTTTTGCAGTATGATTGTTTTCTCACTAACCTCTTCAGAAACGTTATTAGTAAAGTACACCAGTAGTATGTATACTTTCTAGATATTATTTTAACATATAACTAGACATATTAGTAAGTTCAATCAAGATAACAAGGGACAAGGATTCAATGTTGGGTCAAGATATCCTGAAGTTTTCTATACAGTAACTGAAAACTGATAGTTCATTTTTTGACTATCGAAAATTATAATAATACTTGAATATCTAGAATCTAAATCTTTCGACTGGATATCATTTTTGTAATGGATTGACCTTTTGATTCGATTATCTCATGATATATCTATTGATTTTTGAAAGATCCAATACATATTGCTGACCACTTGATGTTCTCATTCATTATTATAGTATTCAGGAGCAATAAAGGAAAACGAAGCCAAAAATGATGATAAAATGCTAAAGAAACTTAAAACTAATAGTTATTAGATAACAGTGTATCACATCCAGAAGGCATTTTGAAATAGTGAATTTTAACAAAACTCTTAAGACATTCAATTTGAACTTTTTAAATTATACTGAGTCATTAAAGATAATGTCAGTGAACTTAGTCTTGGTAATCCTGATAAGTCATTATTACAAATCATTACTCCAATTTTATCAAAAATGAAACAAAGTATACTTGTAGTGCGTTCGATTGTTGTTCTATATATTCCATAAACATTTTCAAAAATCAAAAATATTTAAATATTGAGCTTAATACATTTGGAGTATTTTTGTGCTATATGTGGTTAATTAAAAAGAAAGGTAGGATTGATTTAAAGTAAAGGTATTCAAATATATTGACTCTATAATACCTCTGAAGTTATTATTGATTATCATTTTGGAAAAAAAATCGAACATCTGTAATTTTAATATATTAGATTTGACATTTTATTAAATACAATATCGTATTCGATTCAAAGTATCTAATAAAGCAAATATAAATCAAACTCAATATTATATTCACTAAATATTATTTTAGATTTGATATCGCCTATGTATTAGATCTAAAAAAAAATAGATCCGAATACAGCTCTATACTCATAAAGTCTATATTTTTACATTCTTCAGATCTTGATCTAAATGGATCATAATTTAGATTAAAGAATGGAGAGATTCCGAAGTGTATGGGGTTTTTTATTCTTTTTAAAAAAGAGGAAGTAAAAGAAAGGCAGGGAGAGATCAGATTTTAATTCTGTACAAGAATTCTTACAATTAGAAGGTGGAAGTATTACTCTTATCTTTCTAAAATATATTTATTGACTTTCACCCCACGTACCTCTCAATTTGAACATATTAGGATCCATTACAGATTCTAGCTTTCTATTATGAATTTTAGTTTTTCTAAATTCTACATTCCTGCCAGAGATTCTACATTTCTCTCATCACTTATAGCTTACTATCATGATCTTGATCTAAGCAAACTAAATCTCAGATAAAAATGAGTTACCTATTCGAAGTATGTCAATATCTTTTCTTAGGCTACAAGGAAGAAGAGAGAGAATTAAAGAATTGAAGAAAGGAGAAGAGGGAGAAGAAAGAGAAGATAAAATCTGGATTCAAAAGCTAGAGTTTATAGTTCTCAGACTAGAATCATTATAAAATCATATTTACTTAGATCAATATTAAATCGGTACACAACTCAAACAATATGAATTTTAGTGCTATAGGAATAATATTTTGAGTTTTAGTGATATAGGTGTGACTTACTCTTAATAGAATGAGAGCACTATCATTTCTTTTAATAAGCAAACAAAATCATCAAATACAGATTCATAACTACATTTTTGACATTATATAAGAGCTTTCCATAGTTAGGAATTTTACTAATGAAGTAAACAAATCGTAAGAGAGATATGTAAATTAATGATTATCTTAATATAAAACATATACTTATATTCATCTCCTTAGAATTGCGCATTATACTAATCAATATAAGAGTAGATATCAGATGTATTGTATCTGAGGTAATTTATACCAAATTTTATATTATATCAGAAAGTATATTTATTGATACATTAACTTCTTAATAGCATAATACTTTTAGTCTATAATATATTTATATACATGTTATTACAATAATGTTTGAGTATGGTACTTACTGGTGGAAGAATATTATATTTGATATATTCATGAGTTCAGTTATATATATTTGCTCGGGGTATAATCAGTCAAGAAAGATAATATTAACGACAAGAATGAATTTTATTAATAATCAATATCAGTAGTCTCTATATTATCATGTACTATATTTTCAGTAAGAATATACTTTTATTCATTTGATATACTATCATATAGAAGTATATCAATAAATTCAAAGTTTAAAGAAACGAAAAGTTAAGAATAGTAATAGTAGTAGTATTATTTATTAATATTCAATAAGCTAACTTAAAACCGATCTTACAAACCTTTCTAAGAATATAAGAATATACTAAATTATAGATTTATTTAAATACTATAAAAAGCAATTCTATCTATAAGGGATCTAAGAATCCATTTGAAAAGTATTTTCTTTATCGATTAAAATAGAGCTGATATATATTTAGAGATTCCGAAAAACCAAATATAGTTTAAAGAAACAAACGAAAAAGCAAAAGCTTTAAAAACTAAATATCAGAATAAATGACTGAAATTAAATAGATGTATATTAAAGAAGACCATTGCTATATCTTTATTTCCATACATTTAAATGAAAATAAGGAAAAATAGAATCTAAAATAAAAATAGAAAGAGAATACCTTTAACAAAAGCAAATACTAATATAAAACAGATGATTCTAAATAGTTAATTAATACTAATAATTATAATATTAGAAACAAAAAGTAATTAAAGACTTCTATTACTAATAAAAATCGAAATAATGATAGTTATTTAAACTACTTTTCAGATTAAATTAATGATTTCTAATAAATAATTAAATATTCAAAACTCTCTTAATAATTATAAAAGTATTTCAAATTTATATTTTGATATTTGGATTTTCTATAATACTATATAAAGTCTGTTTATTTTAAAAATATAGTTAAAATATAATAAAATATCATTTTTAATAGATTTAATTTTGAAAAAAGCTTAACTTTATAAATAAGATTCTATTTGTTGTATATTCTTAATGAAATAAGTTAGTATTTTTGCTACTAAAATTGTTCTAAATTAAAGTAAAAATCTTTTAGAAGAGTATTTATTTTATTGATAATAGATTCTAAAATAGAACTGGAGTTCCAAATAGGCTTACAAAAACTAGAGTCAATAAATCTATTAGCAGCTTTATTTCTTTCGATTCTAATATATCTTAGGGATTATTGAATCTCGATATTATAAATTTATATAGTATTTTAGTAAATATAAAAAGCTTATTAAAAGATATTAACTATATTATTTATTTATTTATTTATATTACTTAACGTTTGTAGTGAATTTCCCTAGAGGTATTCAGATATATTACGAAAATAGATTAATTTATAAAGTGAGAATTCTAATTTAGTATAGTAATTTATCTCCAAGGCTAAGGGTTGTTTGCCTTTTTATAGGTACAATCCAGCTCTATTTCGAAAGGGATTGTTTATATATTAGTATTTTTGAATAGGCCTGATTTTTTAATATATATAAAGGAATAAAAAGCAGATTTCTTTTAAAGAAGGAAAAGGTAGTAGAATATAGATGGATAGTCAGTGATTAGTTGTTTTATTAGTGTTTGAGAGTTAGCGAGTATATAAAAGACTTTGGAAAATCAGGGAAGTATATAGATTAAAAAACAAAGGTTATAATAAATAAGAAACAATCTCCTAGTAATTCGAAGAGTATATTAGTATTTGTTTATTCAAAATTAGGATAAATCTGGAAATAGAATTCCAATCTATTAAAAAGTTGGACAAATAAATTTAGGTTTTTAATGAACTTTTTAATATATATTATTATATTATTATTATATTATTAATAAATTGAAGATATAAAGGTATTTAAAGTTAATTGGTTTTTGATTGATTATTAATTAAGTATTCAAAAAAGTAGAATAGTATTTTTGGGTTATTATAGGTGTATTTCTATTTGTTTATTAAATGATTGAATTTTTTATAATAGGTTATAAAATCACTATAATCGGTTTTTATTATTAATAGTTTATATAATACATTTCTAAGAAATTCTAATTATATAAACTCTTTTATATTGTAATTCGATTTCTATGGTTTATATATTAAGGAAATCTTGGTATTGGTAGATCACTATCAAAATATCTCTAATAAATAACATTTTATATAGAACTTAGAACAAATCCTACTAATTATAAGTAATTGAATAATATCAGTATCTATAGAATCAAAAGTGTTTTCGTTAATTAAATAATCTACTACCTCATTACTAATAATATCAATATAACCCAAGATTTATTTAACCTTAATATTATAGGTTTTTATTGCTTTATAATATTTATAAAATGCTTATTGTAATAATATTGTTGTATTATTGTATATATTATATAATTGATATATTATTGATATATATTTATATTCGATTTGTAATAGGCTTATAATAGAACTTTATTAGATTTTCGAGATTGTGTTATACATTGATTGTTTTTGTATTGAAGATATAGGAGTTAATTTGTATACATTTGAATCCAGAAACAATCTATATTTTGTTTTGATAGATTATATATCTATATTCTATATTTTGTTTACCTTTTTTATTCTTCTTCGAATTATTAAAAAAGATAGTATAATTATTAAAGGGAAAGGGTGTTCGAAAATACTGATGTATAGGTGATCCCTTTCGAAATAGAGCTGGACTATATCTATAAAGGAGTGAACAGCCCTTAGCCTTAAAGATAAATTGCTATACTTGATTAGAGTTTTCACTTTATAAATTAGTCCATTTTCGTAGCACATCTGAATACCCCTAGGGAGGTCCACCACAGACATTAAGTAATATAAATAAATAAATAAAATATATACTAATAAAACCTTTTAAGAAAAACCTAGGTCTTTTTATATCTTTTAAATAAGTCAGTTTATTATTAAGACTAGGGGTTGGATATTTCTTTATAGATATATATTATCTTTTGGTAGGGAGATATATATTTAAAGAAGTAATAAGTTTATTAGAAATAGGGAAACAATTGTTTTTTTTGTTGCGAATAGAAAGGGATATAGTAGAAAATATATAAATATAATTATAAGGGGTAGTGGAGCAGTTCGATAGATATCGCTCGAAGGGTACTAAAAGATAGGTTTTGATTTATTATAATAAGGGTAACAAGCTTTATATATATGAAATTTTTTATTATCTATTCTAATAGAGTGAAAGAAAAGTAATTCGATCTATGTAAGAATAGATATTCAGAAAAAGTATGAATATATCGAAAAATAGTGAAAAACAGTATCGAGGTGGTAACAAGTTATAAATAGATTTATCTCCTTCAAATCTTTATTATCAACCTAATCTTTTATTCAATTAAACTAATTCAACTCTTTGAATTTTTATTGATTATAATTTATAGTTATTTAAATTATATTGTTTTATATAGTATAAATATTTTTCTTAAATTAGAATCTTTTAGAGGGTATTTAATAGGTAGGCTATTTACAATTCCTGTGTATTTGGTTTGATAGGTATTCTTCAAAATAGATTTATTATATGCTTTATTATTGGTTGTTGTTGTTGTTTGTATTGTTTGAGGTTTTGTTGGCCTTAATTCTTTATTTGTTTTGAGGCAGGTTTTTATTGTACGAGTTCTGTTGGTTCTAAAAGAAACGGCGATATAAAATTAGAAATTTATAAAGCCTTCTCCTATACTTTCCGTTATCTTTCAGGTTTGTAGCCAGTATTATGTATAGATAGGACTTCGTTTTCACCGACCTAGTGATTATATATGAGAAAATATATTTTCAATTTTTTTGATGTATTTGTTTAATTGATATAAGGTTTTTAGTATATAGTGAGTAGGATTTTGTAATTGTTTTTTTTGAAAGATAAATAGATTGTGTATAAGGAGGATAAGTTTAATGAGGATAATGGCTTTAGTTTTGATAGTTAGAGTTTAGATAAGTTTTATTCTTTTTTAATGATTCAAGCTTTTTCGATTTTTCTGATGAATATTATTTAGGTTGTTTGGGGTTTTTAGGTGATAATGTAGAAGTTGAAGTTTTTGATTTTTGTATTGTTTAATATATATATTTGTTTTATTAATTTTTTTAATAGAATTCTGAAGAGGAATATGATCTATATATTGATATTATTAATGATTATATTATGAAATATAATAAAGTATTGGTTTTGGTTGTAGAATATTTTAATAATTTATTGAATATAGAAAATAAAGTTATACTAATTGATATTTGTTATAAATTTGAGAGGATTGGTTAAGTAGATTTGAAGATAAAGAAATGATATAATGGGTTATTAAATAAAGAGTTATTTAAGAAATTGTTGATAAAAAAAGAAGATTTTATTTGAAAGAATGATTGGATTTGTACTACTTATATTTATAATTGTATATTTGGGAAAGATGATAGCTTTTATTATTGATATTTTGATTAGAGTATTGGTTAATCTTATTGTTTGTTTTATTTGAATAATAAGTATAAATATAAATATCTCTTTTTTGGGGAAACTCAGGAACTCTTTTTTTAATATTGAATAATTGTTAAAGAATTTGGGGTTTTGGTAAAGATAAGATTATATATATATATATTTTGAATTATATTGATGTATAGTTTTTTAGTTTGATTTATATAAGGATTTGAAATAAAGGGTTTCGAAGAATGTCTTTTTAATTGTTTTAGTTTGAGAGAAGATGGAATATTGTTTGGTAGAGAAGTTGGAATAGAAAAATAAATTAGTATAATAGTATTAATTGATTATGATTTATATAAAGATAGATATTTTAATATTTTGTAAATAATTAATGAAGTTTAAATAAAAGTTTAAGCTTTTTATTGATTGTATTATAAATAATTATTATTAGGCAATTTGTTTTGTTTTTGTTTTGTATATTTTTGTTCTTGCTTTTTCCTAGATTGTTGGCTGATATTTTGATTTAAACTATTTAGTCTTTTCGATTGTTTTTTGCCTGATAGTAATTGTTGGTGTATGTAGGGGCTATTTTGTTGGTCTTTTTTGAAAAAATAAAGATTTATTTAATAAAAGAAAAAATATTTTTTATTGATTATTTTGGAAATATATTCTTTATTTTATTTGTTTTTTTTGTATAAAATTTATAATTTCTTTATTAAAATAATAAATCAAAAAACTTTTTTCGATTTTATTTATTTATTGTTTAATGATTATCTATAAAAATGTAATTATTATTTTTATAGAATTTAATTTAATTTAATAATCTAATAAATAGATACAGTATTATAGAATTCTATTTGTAAAAGTTGTGGAAATAATACGGGGTATTTTTTAGGTTAGATATTAAATACCATACGAAATTATTGTTTATATTTAACTATAATACTTTGTATAGAAATCGTTTTTATACTTTTTTAATTATAAGGATTTTATTTATTTCTTATTTAATATCACCAATAATATTAATTGAAGATAGTGATTTGATAATTTGTTTGGAAAATAGATTATTTATAGCTTTGTAGAGTTTATTGGATGGAAATATGGGGTGGACTTTATAATTAATAATAAATCTAATCAAAAGGAATCTCTAGTTTGGTTAATAATTTTGAATCTACTCTGAATAAAATAATCTAATTTTATAAAAAACCTTTATATTAGAAAGTTTTTTATATTAAATTAGATATAATCTTTTATATCAAAATCTATTAGTTGTTGATATAAATTGGCCGATTAAACTATTCTCTTTTATATTTGCAAAATATTTTCTTTTGTTTAATTGAATGTTTGTTTATTACATTTAGTATATTCTTTAATATTTCTAATATTTACATCAACAATTGGTTTTATTGAATCGGGCTTCCAATCCTAGGAATTGTGGGATAGATAGCTATATAAGGTTTTATATAGGGTTTGATTATCTAAAAACTTATAAGGAAGTATAAATTATATATAATTTATTATAAATAAGAATTCGGATTAATCATTTTGGTAGTAGTTTATAAAAGACTATAGGTGCTACTAGAGATATTGATTATAAATCTCGATTTATTTGTCTATTTGTGGATGGTAAGTAGTGCTGAGTTTTATTTGTGTTTTTAAGATTTGATTAAATTCTTATCAGAATTTTGATATGAATTGAGGACTACGATCTGAAATTATAGATTCAAAAGATCTGTAATATTTGTATATATAATATAAATATAATCGGGCTTGATCTTTTAAATTGATTGATTTATAATAAGGTATAGAAATAGTTTATTTGATTAATTTATTGATAATGATTAATATATTATTATAATTGTATTTATCTTTATTGAAACTATAATAATATATTGTTATACTCTAATTAGTATAGAGAAAGGATACAGAAGATTGAGAATATAATCTCTAAAAATAGAACTACGTTTATATTTATAGCAATTCTGGATATATTGATTTATAATCTCAATTATACCTTTCCAATAGTATTATCTTACTAAAAGAAGGTATATCTTTTTAATATCTAAATATATAGACAAGATAAAGTTATAAACTTTTCAAATAAGATAAGTTTATAAATTGTTAATATCCGGTATGAAAAGGCAATTATTGTAAAGTAAAAGTCTTTTATTGAAAAATAAAATATTTATATATTTTAATCGCTTGGATTTACAAAGCTTTTAGATTCAAGTTAATTCTATTTGCTTCGATAATATAAATAACGATATTGAAGATTAGGGAAATATTATATATATCGAATTAAACAATCAGATGTGGATTCTAATAAAGTAATTTATATATAATTTGAGTATCTATTTAATCATCTTTTATAAGTTGTTATAAGCAGTTTTTTTTTGTATTGTTCTATTGGTTTAATTCGTTAATATAATAAATAAATATATCTACAAATAGATTATTCTTTTTGGAATAGTATATAATCAGAAAGTTGAATCCATAAGTAATTCGGTTTAGTACGCTTAATAAACATTTAATTGTTTTATGGATATGAAATATTTGAATACTTTATAATCAATATATATTCTAATCTGGTGTGGGGAATCGATGAGTTCGGCTTTCTAGTAGTTTAAAGATTGTATAATTGCTGTGACGAATATATCATTTAGAATACTAAGGTGAAGAGCTAGAAGAGCTCTTCAATACGAGGTGGCTATATACAGGATTGTGGGTTATGTGAGCTAAGCGAGGGTCCGATCGGGCCCGATCTGATCCGATCTGGGACGATCCATAACATTACCCCTCTTTTCTGAAAAGCTCACCCTCGAGCGTTATTAATAGTATTCTAAATGCGGTTATTCAAACTAACTATATTATTATTTATATTCTTTACTACCCTTAGTATATAATCCATAGCCCCTATAGTTATTGTAATATTGCTTATTATATGATTTATAGTATTATTAATCACTTTATAGAAATATATATTCTGTATTTTCATTACTTTTATAAAAGAAGTTTCGAAATCAATAGGTGGGGGTTTCAATAGATATTGAAAGATAAAATATATAAAAGAGAGGAGATCTATTTGAAATACGTTTTTTGTAAATAGTACCAGCAGGATAGTAATAGTGGGAGTGCTAATAGGGCGCAGATTGGCCTAGCAGATCAACTGAATAAGCTGCTTTGTTGTAGTATCGATTGTACAAGTGTATTAATGCTTCGAATCGATTAGTCTCTGTAACTTGTAGGCTAGATTTAGGATCTTTAGATCTATTAGTAATAGGGTGGTAATCAGATACCAGTTCTTTTAAATGATATAATAATAAGGTATCAGCTTGTTGATAGGTAAGGTCCGCAAAACAGAGCTAAGGAGAGATCTTGATTGAAAGTCATATGAATAGTTGTATCGAGAGAGCGGACACAAAAAGCAATAAGCATTCGGCGGCCAGGCGGGCAACAGAAAGCTTTGTAAAAGCAATCAAGAGCTTTAAAAAGTTTTATATAACCTTAGTATAATATAACAAATATATCATTTAGAATACTAAGGTGAAGAGTTAAAAGAGCTCTTCAATACGAGATAGCTATATATAGGATTGTAGGTCATATAAGCTAAGCGAGGGTCCGATCGGGCCCGATCTGGGACGATCCGTAACAATTACTAACATTTCTTTATTATAAACCTTATAATTTAATTCAACAGCAACCATAATTTTAGAGAAATAGATAACTAATAATTATTTATTGTTATACTTTTGGGATAATACATTAACAACTACTTTATTGGATACATTGATTTCAAGTATATATAGTAATTTATAATCGTAATATTGAAAAAGAAGAATGGAGATGAATTTATTTTTCAATATATCGAAAGCGATCTGATAAATTTCATTAAAATGGAATTTAATATTTGTTTTAGTAAATTCGTTTAAGGATTTTGCTATAATACTATAATCTTTGATAAATCGGTAATAGAAATTATAAAAGTTTAAGAATGATTGGATATCTTTTATAGTAGTTGGATATATCCAGTTAGTGATTATTTCGATCTTTTCTAAATCGATTTGTATATTTTAAATAAAGATAATAAATCCTAAATACTTAATCTGTGTAATGTTGAATTTGTATTTTTTAAGGTTCATTTATAAACTAATTGCCTAAAGTTATTTAAGAATAAGTTTGATGTGGTTTTTGTATTTGTATTTGTTTTTAGAGTATATTAGTATATTGTTAAGATATGTAATATAGAAGTTATTTAAATAATTGAAAAGGATATTGTTTATATATCTTTGGTATGTTGTAGGTTTGTTTGTTAATTCGAAAGGAAGCATTTTGTATTTATAAGTATTATATCGAATACAAAAAGTAATATATTCTTTAGATATAAAATCTATCCAAATATAATAAAATACCTATCGAATATTTGGTTGATATATATTTTTGTATTAATAAATTGTATAAGTATTTCATTAATTAGGGGTAAAAGATATCTGTTTTTATATATCAAAGAATTAAAAAATCGAAAATCGATACAAAACCATAAACTTTTATTTAGCTTTTTAACAAAAAGAATTGGAATTATAAATAAAGTTTAATTAGATTTTATAAATCCTTTCATTAGATTTTCAATAATATATTCTTTAATAATTTTAAATTATTCTAGGGATATTTTATAAAAAAGGTTATATTTAAAAGCTTTTTCGTTTTTGTTTTTTAATATAATCTTATAATTATAAAATCGAAAGGGAGGTAAAATGTTGAATTCATGTTTAAAGAATACTCAATGATATATTCTATACATTTCAAAAATCGGTGATTTCAATTCGATATCGACTATAATACAATTGAAATATATAAAGGTTTCTAATTTGAAGTTTTTTAAATTGGCGATTGTAATAGAGAATAAATGGATTCTTTTTATTTCTTTTTATTAAATGGAAATAGCTTTATTCAATTCTATATAGATTGTTATAAAAAGCTTATAGTTCTTACTCTTTCAATATATAAGTTGAAATTGTAAAGGGTTAAATATATAGATATCGAAATCTTTGGAGATATGAATAGGAAAAGATTTATATATTAATTGAATAAATACTTTCAATATACTAGATTTTATCTTTAATTTAACTGGAATTTTAGTTTTAATAAATTCTTAAAAAAATATTGATATATTCAATAGAATTATTAATAATTGTATTATAATTACCCGATTCTTATTCAATTAGTAATATATCTTATCCATTTGGATATTCCATTTATTAATATCTTATTACCTTAAATAATCGATTCTAGATTTCTAAAGGTTTTTTTTAATTAAAAATATATTTTTAAATAAGGAAATAATAGGGAGGTGTTTAATTAGTCAATTGAAATATCGATTGAAATAATCAAACTTCGTTTGGGTTTTTATTAGCCAAATCTGATTTAGGATTATATTATATAATTCCAAATCGATAATTAAGAATAGTAAATACAATTATTGTTGTAAATCAATTGTTAAATTAAGAAATATAAAATAAATGATAAATTAGTCTTTTATTTTATTATAGTTTTTTATTTCAATAGAATTATTGATTCGAATTAATTGGAATTTAAATATAGGAAATAATAATGAAAGGAGTGTTTTATTAATAGAAACAAATCCATTAATTCTAGAATCTATAAATAATTGGATTTGAAATAAATATTTATTTTTCAAAATAATATAAGATAGGATTATAGAATTACTTTCTATTAATTTCATTAAATCTAAAAATCTTATATTCCAAATTATATTTAAATAGAATCTTTTATTTAAATACTTTGATTTAAATATTACTTTTCTAATTTACAAGTAATATCGATAACTTCTATTTGGACTTTAGAATCCAAATATTTTATATCTTTTTTGGTATTTTGGAAATCTTTTTTCTTTATAGATTTGTAAACTTTATTTATAGTATTGGATTATAGTTAGTTCTTAGTAAAAGAAACAAACTAATATAATTGAAATTATTATCTATAATAGATATAAGATTAGGTTTAAATATTCCAATATACTTAAAAAGAATATTACAATTAATATTAGATATATAAACTTAATATAATAGGATTGAATTAGTATTCAATTAGATTACATTTTTAATAGATTGCAAAATGGAATTACTACTTAATAGTTTTTTAATCGATATCTCTTTAACTAATCTAATACAATTATATTCCCTAAAAGTAACTTTTAATTTATCAATCTCAATAAATTTATCGGCCAGCTATTTTATTATTTTACAATTATTCTTATAGAGATCTAAGTTTCATCAAAGGAAATCGGAAATTTTCCTTTTCAGATTACAAAAGAAGGTTTTCTTATTAGTGATTTCCATTTGTATAACAAATAAACGAAACTTACAATATTATATTACAAAGTTACCTTTTTAAACATTGTTTAATATTATCCAATACTTGTATTCAATTTATATATAATCGATCTCAACAAGGTTTCAATATATAGCTATAAGTTCTTCAATCAATTATTACTTAGTTAATCGGGGTGCTTATATATATAATATATACACATACTTTTAAAAAAAATTCAATCTAATTAATTATATATAATTACTAATATAATTCAATTATAAATACAGTTAAATAAAGTTCTAATCATTTTAAAACTAATAAAGCTTATAAGCTCGCCTGGGGTTTTATATCATTTTTAAGTTTCGATATGAGATTGATAGGTTTTGGGATATAGAACAATCCGATTGAATTATAGAAAATCGAAAGGATTGTTTTAAATAGATTTATAGATCTTAATTGAATACGGATTTATTCGAATAGATACTTCCATTTATATTAGAATATAAATATTCCGATTTATTATTTTGAAATGGTTTTTGGTAATATAGCTTCTTTTTCGCTAGTATAAGATTATCTATTTCAATTATAAAAAGAAGGCCTTTAGAAATACTAACTTTATATTCTTTTATAGAAACTTTGTAAAAATACAAAAATGAATTAATTAAAGTCTTACTATTCAAATGATTTATAAACTAAGCAATTTAATTCTATAACTTTTGAATAACCTATATCTAACTTAAGATTTCAAATACTTAAATTTTATATTAAAAATCTTCGATAAAAAATAATCGCTAAATACTATAACTTTGCTTTTTTCTTTTCTATTAATATCAATTTCTAATCCTAAGATTGTATATAATAAAGAAATTAAACTTATATAAGATTCTATATAAACAATTTGTTATTCTATATTAAAGAAAGATTGATACAATCCGCCTTATACAAAAACTTCTAAGTTGGATTCTATAAGATCAGATATAATAATAGTACTTATAACTTCACAATATTTCAAGGAAAATATCTTTATTGGGATTAAACTGGAATAGATTTTCTTTTTATAAATGATAATTGGGATAATGATTTATTCAAAAAGGTATTAAGATATAAGATATTATTTGATTGGCTATCAAATAACTAGATACTTTGAAAAAAGTTGTAGATAATATGACACTTTATTTTAGAAGAATTGTGATACAAAGTATAAGATGTTTTTAGAATCTATAATTAGAGGAACGGGAGTGAATCGTTTCTTCGAAGATTATATAGATTAATTATGTATATATGATTGTGTATATGTGCGAAGGTGTATGTGACTGATCGCATTGCGATTCTGTCCAATTCGTGACAAAAGTTGATATTCAAATTCGATATAATAAGTATTAAAATAAGGGGAATTCTAATAAGAAAGCATCTTCTAATCGATACTATAATAAATTATCACGGAGGATAGCTACGTCACTAGTCACTTTGAGGACTGGAGAAAAGTATATATAAAGATATATAAGATTGATTAGCTTGGGGATTGATTATAGTGATCTATCCCCCTATATATATATATATATAGGCGATATAGTCGCCTAATAGGGAATAGTGATCTACATCCAGGCTATATAGGCGGAGGAATAGTATATATAATCCACCAATGAAATAAGTAGATATACTACACTATTATTTGATTATCTATAGTCCTGAATGTAGATCGTATTGTGTTAGTACACGTGAATGTGTGATACACGTGATACGGGGATTTCCGTGACATAAATATAGAAAGACAGAGCATAATAAAAGAATCTATCAAAATGATATAATAGATTCTAGATTATTAGATTCTTAATAGCTTTAATCAATTGAATTAATGGTTATTGAATAATATGAATTTGAATATATCAATTGAAATGAAAGTGATATACTCAGTGATATAATCCATTCGTATATAAACCACGTTATAAAGAAACTCTTGAGAATGAAAAAAATATATAAATTTTATTAATATTTAATATACATATTATTAATATTAATAACTATCTAATATTTTTTATATTTCTAAGTAGTCCAATTAAATATTCATTTAATATAGTTTCCTATACTTTATTGATAGCTTTTTTAAGCTTATTATAGTTTATTTTGTTATATAAATAGTAATCCCAAATCCAATCTTTCATCTTATTCTATATATTCTCAATAGAATTGAGATCTAAACTAAATATTAATCAATTAATCTTTTCAATATATCTTTCAATAAAATCTGTAAGAGTAATATCTGTTGTATACCTAGAAGCTCTATTTTGTATAAATATATAACCTGAGTATAATCTCATTCAACTATTGATAATAGATATTGTATAAGTTTGATATAATTTAGTATCAATAATAGCCTAATCCTTCTTCCAGAATAAATCAGACTCTTTATTTACTTTTCCTAAAAAGCAATCCCAGAATATCCATTCTATTTTTTTATACTCCCTTTCTAATATATATATAGAATCGAGAGCTTTATTCTTTCGATATATAATATATATCTTTCAATAAAATCTTATAATCATTTATATCTCATCTGACTATAGAATAGTATCCTATTGTTTATCAATTCAATTAATATAATCTAATACAAATTGAAAATATAATTGATAGTTTTTTTTTTTGAAATAAAAGACTTATAAAGAGCAATATAATATTTATAACTAATTCTTTTTAACTCATTTCGAATCATAAACTTTCTAATTTCTACCCATCCTAATTCAATAATTACTCTCCAATATACTATACGCTTACATTGTTTGAAAGAACTAATAAATTCGATGATTTAATCAAATTGAGAAGTAGATAAAATCGGTAATCGATCAAATCGTTTTTTAGATATTATATATATATTATATATATATTATATATATAAGCTACTTATCTATAGCTTAAATTGATATTATAATACCATCCAGGCTTATAACTAGTCATCGATTTGTATTGGAATCAATATCGATATATCTTAAATAAAACCTATATTACAAAAACAATTATTCTTAAAAACCTCCCCACCGCTATATCATTATCGATGTATATATATAATACCGAAAGCCCTCCAGATCGTATCACTTTGATTGCTCCGAAGACCCCAATTACCTTTCTATTGTTTATAGAATCGGTAATAGACTTTATATTTATTATAATCAAAATATAATTCAAAAGAATTAATAAGATTGAAAGAGATATATAATAAATAAATAAAACCTTTACAATTTTTGTAAACCGATTTATAAACAACAATAAAAAGAATCAATATCGATATCAATATATTTTGGAAATCAAAAATATTATACTAATTATATTCCTGGACTTGATATATAATAATCAATATAGTAGTATATTATTAGCAATATTAAATACTATAAAGATATTCTATTCAAAAATAACAAAAATACTTTCAATATTTCAAGCACCCAAATCTACCAACCAGCTTAATACAATCCGCACCTCTTTCTTTAAAGGATCGAATACAATCCGCCTAAAAACAAAAAGAAATAAAAAGGATTAGAAATATATTAAACAAACAATCCTAATTACAATAAACAAAGAAACCCATTATAAAAAAAACCAACCCCTTTCTTTTTCAATAAAAGATAAAAAGTACAATATTAGAATTAATCCTTAGAAAAGTCCTTCATCTATAAGAAAATAATACTGGGTGATTACTATAATACAATATAACTACTATTCGTATCAACTTATTGAAACCCGAAAATACTAATTGAATTAGAAAAGTAATAAAAGAGCTTGGGATCCGCTCTTTTAAAATCTAGTATATATATATAATACTTATAATACTCTATAACTTCTATTAAATCAAAAACACCTCTATTTTCCTCTTTGAGGAATTTATTAAAAAAGAAATTATTATATAAACCAACGAAAAGCCAGTAATATACCAACCATCTCATTATAATATCAATCCAATTATATATAAAACGATATAGATTATTGGATTCAAAATCCCTATCTTATAATTCAAGTTTTTCAACGATAACCTGTTTTCAATGCTTTTGAATAAACCAAAGGGATTATAATTATATAATAACAGATACTAAAAGTATGATAACCCTTATATCTATTATAAAGTCAGTTTATTATCAAAACCAGGAATTGGATACCCCTCTATAGATATATATTATCTCTTGATAAAGAGATATATACCTTTAGACAATATTCAAATCACTCAGAATATTGATAATCTTATCTCTAAAGTATTGAGTATATTAAGTATAACTCAACAATAACATACACATCTTCAATGGATTATTAGAAAAAGATATTGAAACCGAAAACCTATACTATAAAAACAATTGCTCTTAAGAGCCTCCCCGCTACCAAATCGCTATCGATGTGTGTACACAATATCGAAAGCCTTTTGGATCGTACTACTCTGATTGCTCTGAGGGCCCCAATTATTCTTTAATCATTTGAGGAATCGATAATAGGCTTTATACTTATTATAATCAAAGTATGATTTAAAAGAATTAATAAGATTGAAGGAGATATACAATAGATAAATAAAGTCTTTACAACTTTTGCAAATCAATTCACAAACGATAATAAAAGAAATCGATATCAATATTAATATGTTTTAGAAATCAAAAATACTATATTGATTATTCTTTTAGGATCGGTATATAATGATTGATATAATAGTATACTGCTAACAATATTAAACACCCCAAAGATGTTTTATTTAAAGACAACAAAAAAGCCCTTAGTGTTTTAGGTATTCAAATCTATTAATTAGCTTGATACTATCTATACCCTCTCCCCTGGGGGACTGAATATAATCTGTTTAGAGGTGAAAAGAAATAAAAAGGATTAGGAATATATTAATAAAATAATCCTAATTATAGCAAGCGAAAAAATCTGCTATAAGGAAACTAGCCCTATTCTTCTTCGATTGAAAATAAAAAGCATAATATTAGAACTAACCCTTAGAAAAGTCCTCTATCTATAAAAGAATAATATTGGATAATTACTATAATATAATATGACCACTATTCGCACTAACCTATTGAAATCCGAAAATGCTGATCGGATTAAAAAGATAGTAAAAGGATTTGAGATCCGCCCCTTCGAAATCTGGTATATATATATAATACTTATAGTATTCTATAACTTTTATTAAATCGAAGGTGCCTCTATTCTCTTTTCTGAGGAACTTATTAAAGAAGAAATTGTTATATAAACTAGTAAAGAGCTAGTAGTATATCAGTTATTTTATTATAATATTAATTCAATTATTGGATTCAGAGTCCCTATCTTACAATTCAGGTTCTTCAACAATAGCTTGTTTTCAATACTCTTGAATAAACTTAAGGGATTACAATTACATAACAACAAATACCAAAAGTATTACAACCCCTATACCTACTATAAGGAGATATACTACTCTACTTATAATAAGAGGATCAATAAATATACAAAGAAACCTATATATTAGTAATACATTAATACTATATAATATACCAACTATTTAAACCCTTTTAAATCAGAATATTTCAATTGCCCCATTATTTTTAAGATGCACAATAAAAGGATTATTGTTTTAATCCAATAAAAAAGAAAAACTATTAGAATAATAGATTTTAAAATATATTAGAATTTATACTGGCTAGTATTAGTAAGTAATTGTTAATTATTAATATCCACCTCCTCCCTATAAATAATTATATCCGCAATCCTTATTCCAAAAACTAGAATTACTATTGATAAGAATATAATCAATATAAATAGTAGAAAGCGTTAATGTAATTAAAGCTTAGATTAGTTTAACTCTATAACTGCTTTATTAAAGAGACTATAGTATATCACTTCCCAAAAGAATTTCAACAAACTAACCCTAGCCAACAAGGTTTTTGGATTTATAGATATAGAGATAATAGATTATAAATCATCTAAATCAAATAACCCTATACCCACCTCTTTTCTATAAGCAATATAACTAATATACATTTATTTAGGGATAGGGGGCTTACAATTATATAAACTAATATTGATAGGGGTCATTCGAACCATATTATTTTACTCCAATTAGCTGCTAAGGCTTTAATAGATATGATTTGTATATAGAAACTCTGATTATATTCGAATAATATAATCCAAAATTATATAATATATAATAAATATTAGCTGGTTAATTGCTGAATAGAATAATAGGCCCTTAAAGAAGAGGAACCGGGCTTACAAATAATTATATATATTCGAAATAAGGCTGATCTTATTATCCAATAAATGGATAATCTAGAGAATAAAAATCTACTATAGATTAGAGTAAATGATTATTTGATTTTGAATACCTATCGAGCCTCCCTCGATCTAATAGTAATGGATTATGTAATACAATTTGAGCTGAATATTTGAATAATTATAAATAAGGATTTTAATATTAAGAATAAGCTATAGGAACCCAGTATTTCGTTGGTGAATCAAGGGGTGGCCGTAGCTAGCTGGTCGAATACCTAGGGAATATATTTTATAGATATCCCTAGAATTCCGATATATATTCGGGAATATATCCTCGATTTAACCTTTTCCAATATCCCTTTTATATATACAAAGATTTGTAATAAGTTTTATTATAAATCCGATTATACTATTTAGATTATTACTTTGGGAATCAGAGGTATTACAATTCTAAATCAATTTTATTACCAAATAAAGAAACCGGACCTACCTAAACTAAATAGATTAATAGTAAATCATTTAGCTTATTTAGGAATTATTGAGATTTAAATAATAACAAATATCGAATAATATATAAGTAAGCTAGCAGAGGCCCTTAATAATTCTATTTACACCATCAGAAACCTTAATTGGGGTTTAATAAAAGCCTTACCCTAATGGATTGACAAATATAAAAAGATATATTTAATATATCGCAAGGCCTAATAGAGTAGTGACTTCAAACTTATAATAGACATATATTAAAATCTACAATAAATAGTCCGAAAAGCCAAACAAGCTTATTAAACAATAAGACTTAATAATATTGTAGATAATAAGAAGCTATATAAAGTAATAGATTAATACAAACTTACTCCTAAGAGCTTATTTAAAGCCCCCCCTCTACTGATTGATAGACATACTATTATTAAAATAAAAACAAAAGCAAAAGCCCTCTTTTTAACTATCCTCAATCAATTCAAGGCTAATAACAATCTATCAACTAATCTACTAGTTTAATATAAAGGCCCTATTATTCTTCCATAGAAAAGAATAATTATTATAAAAGAAATAGAAAAGCATATTATTAAGACTAAATATATATTTCCTGATATCGATTGGACTATAATACATCTTTTACAAGCTTATTAGAGAAATATAAAAGGAATAATTTATAAAATCTTTATATTTTATTTAGTATTCAATTATTATTCTATAAAATAAAAGCTAGCTGAAGTTGTTATATTATCTAAAATAGATAAGAAAAATAAATCATCCTTAAGGTTGTAATAGCCGATTGCTTTTATATTATATATTGGTAAGAGCCTTAAGAGATATATTACTAATTAAATCTTATAAACAGTTATAAGGTTTAATATAGTCAGTTTATAGTATTATGGAGTATTACCTAAATAGACAGATACTAATCTTATAATAATATTTACCTACAATATAGAACTTACTTTTACAATAGGGAATATAGTAATACTTATCACTATAGATATTTAGAGAGTTTATAATACAGTATTTAAATAATGCTTTATAAGCCGAATAATAAAATAGAACTAGCTGATAGTATTCCTCTAATTGGTCGATTCTTTTCTTACAAACCGAAAGGTTAGAATTAAGCTTGAAGGTACTATAACTAATGAGTTTCCAATAGCTTACAGAATACTATAGGGATCCTCTTTATCCCTAATCCTATATATACTATATCTCGCTGAGCTTCTCAATCAAAATATTAAGTATTATTTTAGCTATACTAATAATATAGCAATATATTATATATCTAAGAATTTATTAACAAATACTAAAATTCTTTAAAAAAAGGTATAGTAGATTATTCAATAGGGCGATAAGAATAAGATCTTCTTTGCTCTAGAGAAGTTCGAACTTTTATATATAACTAAATAATATAATACTTCGAACCCACTACTAATTGTCTATAGGGACCTTATTATATTACTAGTTCCAATAGCTATGAACTCTAGTACCCAATCCATTCTAAGGTGGTTCGGTATCTTTTTCGATTAACGTCTATTGTTCCTTCAATATATAAAGATTCGGTTTGCTAAAGCTATGAAAGTAGCCTTATATATTAGGTCGATAACACGGATAATATATGGCCTACTAATATCCTATCTGCGAAAGGCTATTATTATTTATATTCTCCCTATAGCTCTTTATAGAATAGAGATATAATATAGTAGCTAATATAAAGTGGGACTCGGTTGGATCGGCCCCCCTACAAATACTAGTATTAAAGGCTATTGCTAATATATTAATATAATAATCAATTTGACTATATATAGGACACTCTCAATCTATTAGATAACACTGATTATAGCCTTTTTAGCCAAAACCAGCCTACTATCAAGCAAAGTTGTATTTAAACAGACGAAACTTCGTTTTACATTTCATCTTTAGACAATTAATATATAATATTTATTAATTAAATATCTAAAGCTATTGATATATGTGAGAGGTAGAGGGGCTGATATAATACAAAAACTAATTATTAAGATTCAACAATTTAGAATAATCATTTTTATTATATAACAGCCAAAACTATTTCGATTATACTTCTCGCCGAAATACTACAATAACCCTATAAAAGGATTAAAAAAGGAAGATGCTATTAAGACTTTCAATAAGTAATAGGATAACCTCCCCCCTAATAATTATACTATCTTTTTTGATAAATTAGAAAAGAATGAAAAGGGTAGGCGAGGTATAGGGTATAGATATATAATCTATTAGAATAAGGTATAAATCGCATTCGGATTCAAGTATATCCAATCCAATTCCTATATTTTTAATATAGAGACAATTGGTATATAATATAGTCTCGAAAATCTAATAAAATCCCATTATAAGCCTATTACAAATCAAATATAAATATATATTAATAGTATATTGGTTATATAGTGTATATACAGTAATATAGTAATATCATTGTAATAGGCATTTTATAAATACTATAAAGCAATAAAAACCTATAATATCAAGATTAAATAGACTCTAGGATATATTAACATCGCTAGCAATAAGGTAATAGATTGCTTAGCTAACAAAGGCGTATTCAATTATATAGATATTAATATTACTCGAGTATCTATAATTAATAGGATCCGCTCTGAGTTCTATATAAGATGTTGCTTATTGAAAACATTTTAATAGCAATTCACTAATACCAAGATTTCTTCAACCTAAAAACTATAGAAATCGAATTATAATACAAAAAAGCTTATACAATTAGAATTCCCTAGAAATATATTATATAAACTATTAGTAATAAAAACCAACCATAGCGATTTCGCAGTTTATTATAAGAGGTTCAATTATCTAACAAATAAGCGGGAATACTCCTATGGTATTCCGAAGGTACCACTCCACTTCTTCAAATGTATAATCAATGATTGAACAAAAACCAACTAGTTTTAAACACCTCTATACCTTCAATCTGCTAATAATATAATAATATATATTAAAGGGTTTACTAAAAGCCTAGACCTATTCACCCAACTTTTCAATAGATTGGGATTCTATTTCTGAATCTACCCTAGCTTTGAATAAACAAATATTAATATATTCTTTGAATCACTAGAAGACTATTCCCTATCCACTACAATCTTTACCTTCCAATCTATATACCCTTCTAACCCTTTAAAATCTCCTATATATTCACTAATCCCTAAATACTAATAATATAACTAATTTCTAATTATCTATTTATATCTTATTACCTTTCCCTTCTCTAAAAGAAGATTATTTTCATCCCCTTATATATACTAAGGGACTAGGCCTACCCAAAGATACTAATATATAGACAATCCCTTTTGAAACAGAACCAAACCACATCTATAAAGAAGCGAATAGCCCCTAGCCTTAAAGATAAATTGCTATACTTGATCGGAGTTCTCACTTTGTAAATTAATCCATTTTCGTAGCACATCTAAATACCCCTAGGGAGGTCCACCACAGACGTTAAGCAATATAAATAAATAAATAAATAAATCTATTATAAAGTAGTATACTACTCCATCTATAGTAAAAAGATTAATAAATATATAAAGGAACCTATATATTAGTAATATATCAATATAATATAATATACTAACTATTTAAGCTCTTTTAAATCAGAATATCTCAATTGCCTAGTTGCTTCTAGAGTGTATAACAAAAGGATTATCGCTTTAATCTAATAGAAAAGAAAAACTATTAAAATGATAGATCTTAGAGTATATTAGAAACTATATTAATTAGCATTAGCAAAAGATTATTAATTATTAATCCCTACTTTCTTTTTATAGGTGATTGTATTTGTAATCCTTATTCCAAGAGCTAGAATTACTATTTATAAGAATGTAGGTAATATAAATAATAGAAAGTATTAGTGCAATTAGAGTTCAAGCTAATCTAGCTTTATAATTGCTTTAATAACGAGATTATAATATATTACTTTTCGAAAGAATTTTAATAAGCTAGCCTTAACCAATAAGATCTTTGGATCTATAGATATAGAGATAGCAAACTGTAAATCATTTGAATTAAGTAATTATATTTCCATCTTCTTTTTATAAATTATACAATTGATATATATTCACCTAGGAATAGGAGGTTTACAATTGTATAGGCTAATATAAATAGAGGCTATTCGAATTATATTATTTTATTCTAATTAGCTTTCGAAGTTTTAATGGATATAATTTATATATAGGAATCCCAATTATATTTGAATAATACAATCCAAAACTATATAGTATACAACAAATACTAGCTAATAAATTATTAAACAAAATAACAAAACCCTAAAGAAGGGGAGCCAGATCTATAAGTGATTATATATATCCACAAAAAAGCTGATTTTGTTATCCAGCAAATAGAGAGATTAGAAAGTAAAGATTTGCTATAAATTAGAGTAAATAGTTATTCGATTTTGAATATTTATCAGGCCAACTTTAATCCAATAATTATAGACTATATAATACAACTTGAACCGAATATTAAAACAATTATAGAAAGAGATTTCAATATTAAGATTGAGTTATAGAAACCTAGTATTTCTTTAGGGAATTAAAGTATAGCTTTAGCTAGCTAATTGAATATTTACAAAATGGACTTTATAGGTATCTTTAGAGTATCGATATATACCTAAGGGTATATCCTCAATTTAATTTTTTCTAATATTCTTTTTATATATATAAAGGTTTGTAATAAGCTTTATTGTGGGTTCGATTATACTATATAGATTATTATTTTGGGAATTAGAGATACAATAGTTTTAAATCAATTCTATTATCGAATAAGGAAATTGGATTTATTGAAACTAAATAAACTAATAGTTAATTATCTAATTTGTTTGAAGATTTTTGAAATCCAAATAATAGTGGATATCGAGTAATATGCAGGTAAGCTAGTGAAAGCCCTCAATGAATCTATTTGTATTATTAAGAGTTTTGATTAGGGCTTAGCAAAAGCCTTATCCTAATAAACTAACGAATATAAGGAGGTATATCTAATATATCGCGAGGTTTGATAGAATGGCGATCTCGAGTTTATAATAGATATATATTAGAATTTATAATAAATAGTTCAAAAAGCTAAATAAGCTTATTAAATAATAAAACTTGATAATGTTGTGGATAATAAGGAGTTATATAAGGTAATGGGCTGGTATAAGTTTATTCCTAAAAGTTTATTTAAAGTCACCTTTTTTTAATAATTGATGGGTATATTATTATCGAAATAAAACGAAGGTAGAAATCCTTTTCTTGATTATTCTCAATCAATTTAAAACCAATAATAATTTATTAATTGATTTGCTGGTTCAATATAAGAATCCTATTATTCTTTTATAGAAAAGGATAATTATTATAGAAGAAATAGAAAATCATATTATTGGGGCTAAATATATATCTTCTAATATTGATTGGGTTATAATATATCTTTTAAAAACTTATTGGAGAAGTATTAAAGGAGTGATTTATAAAATCTTTATATTCTATCTGATATTCAACTATTATTCTGTAAGATGGAAGTTGGCCGAAGTTGTTATACTATTTAAAGTAGGTAAGAAAGATAGATTATCCCTAAGGTTGTAGTGGTTAATTGCTTTTATATTGTATATTAACAAAGGCCTTAAAAGATATATTGTTAATCAAATCTTATGGATAGTTATAAGGTTTAATATAATCAGTTTATAGTCTTGTGGAGTACTATTCAAATGAGTAGGTATTGATTTTATAATAATATTTATTTATAATATAAAACTTGCTTTTGTAATAGGGAATATAGTAATACTTGTTATTGTAGATATTCAAAGAGTTTATAATATATTATTCAAATAATGCTTTATAAACTGAATAATAAAATAAGGGTGGCTGATATTACTCCTTTAGCTAATTAACTTCTTTCTTACAAATCGAAAGATTAGAATTAGGCTTGAGGGTATTATAATAAATAAATTTCTGATGGTTTGTGGGATACTATAGGGATCCCCTTTATTCCTGATTTTATATATATTATATCTTATTGAGCTTTTTAATCAAAATATCAAATATCGTTTTGGTTATACTGATGATATAGTAATATTTATTTATTTATTTATTTATATTGCTTAACGTCTGTAGTAGACCTCCCTAGGGGTATTCAAACGTGCTACGAAAATGGACTAATTTTATAAAGTAAGAACTCCGATCAAATATAGCAATTTATTTTCAAGGCTAGAGGCTATTCGCTCTTTTATAGGTATGGTCCGGCTCTGTTTTGAAGGGGATCGCTTATATATTGGTATTATTAGGCGGGCCCGGTTCCTTAGTATATATAGGGAGTGGAAAGTAGACTCCTTTTAGAAAAGAAGAAGACAGTAGGATATAAGCGGGTAGCTAGAGATCAATTGTATTGTTAATATTTAGGGGTTAGTAAATATATAAAATATTTTAAAGGGTTAGAAGAATATATAAATTGAAAAGTAAAGATTGTAATAAATAGAGAGCAATTTTTTTAGCGATTTGAAGGGTATATTAGTATTTGTTTATTCAAAGCTAGGGCAGATTTGAAAATAGAATTCTAATCTATTGAAAAGTTAAATGAATAGGCCTAGGCTTTTAGTAAGCCTTCTAATATATATTATTATATTATTAATAGATTGAAGGTATAAAGATACCTAAAGCTAATCAGCTTTTATTTGATTATTGATTGTATATTCGAAGAAGTGGAATAGTATCTTCGAAGTATTATAGAAGTATTCTCGCTTGTTTATTAAATAGTTGAATCTTTTATAATAGATTGTGAAGTTGTTATAGTCAGTTTTTATTGCTAGTAATCTATATAATATATTTCTAGGGAGTCCTAATTGTATAGGTTCTTTTGTATTATAATTCGATTCCTATAGCTTATAGATTGAGGAGGTCTTAGTATTGGCGGATTGCTATCAAGATGTCTTCAACAAGCGATATCTTGTATGGAATTCAGAACGAATCCTACTGATTATGGGTATTCGAGTAATATTAGTATCCATAAGGCCGAATACGCCTTTATTGGCTAGGCGGTCTGCCGCCTTGTTGCCGGCGATGCTAGTGTATCCTGGGGCTCATTTAACCTTAATATTATGGGTTTTCATTGCTTTATGGCATTCATGAATGATATAGTAATATATTATATATCTAAAGATCTATTAATAAATATTAAGATTCTTTAGAGAAAGGTATTGTCACAGGTTCATACTAGCCTCACACTAGTGTGAGGTTTAGTCATTACTAGTTATATAGTCGATACGGTTTTAGAACCTTTCTCTTCCTTTCTTATAGAATATTATATATTATATCTAGGTGTATACTATTGTATATTAATACTCTATAATAATATATTCTATTTTACTAAAACTCTATTACTATTTCCTTCTAGTAATCTAATCTAAAAACAATCTTTATCTTTATTCTTATCTTTGTTTTCATCTTCATCTTTATTTTCGTTTTCATTTTTGCTTTCAAAATAATAGATATTCTAAGCTCATCTATTATAAACCAAATACTAATATATAACCAAATCTATAAATCTATTTGTACTATTTATAATAAATAATAGTATCTTATAAACGAATTATTAAAACTCACTAATATTGATTTATATATATCTATCAATATTATATTAGAATATTATAATTACTTTATTTACTTATTCAATATTATAAATAATATCTTAAGCATTTTTTATAAAATAAAGAATAATATTTCAAATGAATAAAGGAATCGTATCCTTTTCGATAATCTAAATAATCAAATTCGATTTCAAAAAGAAGTAAATACAACTTTAAAAATATAGCTCAATTAATAAAACCAATAAAACTAATCTATACAAAATAATACTCGATTTTACCAATAAAATTTTTGTAATTTAGAATCTTTTAAAAAAGAAAATATTATAGTAATAACTCAATAAAACAAATATTTAATATAGAAATAGGGTTTTCAATTTTATTAAAGAATTGATTTTATTATATTTAATATAGAAAGAAAAAAGATATTCTATATAGCCTCTTTTATTGAAGAATATTTACAAGATATCAATGAAATTCTAGTAGATACTTCAATCTATAAGATTATTGAAATATTCCTCAAAAAATTCGATATTCTTTATATAACAATTAATTTGAAATAAAAAGTGATTATATAATTCAATAAACTAAAGATAGAGAAATATATATCTTTTTCTATTTTTTATATTAATTTAGAATATTTAGAAAGACAATATTATAAATCTAATAAAGAAATAGTTCTAATATTGAAATAAAAAGTCTTTGATAAGTTAAAGTATTTGGTTTGAGTAGATTTAAATCTATATATACTTGATAATATCAAAGGATAAGTAAGAAAATTTAATGTTTAAAGCTAAAACTATAGAGAAAACGATTATTATATTACTTCTATTAATATAACATCGAGAACCTTATATAATCAATCTCGCTCTAATTCAATAATATTAATAATTATTCTTTTATAATTTATTGATAATCTAATAAATATAGATATTATTAAAACACAATGAGAATGAAATTATAAGGAAGAATATTGTTTTGGATTTTGCTATTATTATGAAAAAGTAGATTATTCTATATAGGAATATAAAGTAAAGAAGATTATTGATATATAAAAAACTATTTGAAATACTATACAAAATTTACAAAAAGGAATATATTGTAGTGGAGGATATATTAGAGATCAATTTAATCAAAATAATTATAATAATAATTATTCAAATCAAAGCAATTATAACAATCTATATTACTCAAAACAAAACTTCTAAGAAAACCCTTATCAATATTATTAGTTCAATATATTTTAGGGTTATATCGAAAACGAATCAGTATTATTTTCTAAGAGTATTTCAAATATTCTTTGAAGTACTATAATATCCCTCCTTTCAATTAGAGCTTACAATTTTTAGGGAAATATTTTACTTTTATAATAAATTGTTTGTGGAAATTAAATAGGGATAAGGAATAGATTAGATAAATAATAAATAGTAATAAGCTATTATAGTTCAATTCTATAAATAACAAATCTCTATTTATTCAAACTATTATATTCCTAGTGTATAGTTTCTTTTTTAATATAATTAGTTTAATTGATAGTAGATATTCTAGTAAGGCTTTTGCTAATTGCTTTTTTGTTGTTTAATATAATATTCATATAAAACCTTTATTATACTATCGACAATTCTAATTAGTTGATAGCAATATTATTGATATTATTATCAAATATTTTATAATATCTATAGCAATAGGATTATATTAAGAAATCTAGATATTTTTTATTACAAAATTGTTTCCTAATACTTTTATTATTTTCGAACTACTTTGGTTATAATGCTATAATTTATATATAGATTGAGTGAATATAATATTATTATTTATTTTTTTATATTGTATAATATAATGCTATCTAAAAAATATATATGGATATCAAACCTCAATTATTCAAATATTTCAATAATTTAATATTATTGCTATTATCTATAAACGAAGTCCTTAAAAGAGGTTTGGAATGTATTATTATTAATCAAAATATTCTTTCGAAATATTTATTGAACAAATAATTATTACAAACCAATTATAGAAAATAGTAATGAAGATATTAATAGTAATTATAAATCAATTAATTTTAAGAATATATTTATTGAATTATTTTTTATATTTAATAAAGATTATTATTATATTATGGCTTATAATAATAATATAACTTTATAAGCTTGTATAATCCAAAATCAATTTACTTTATATCCAGTATTTGTTAGTAAAGTTGTTGGTTAAAAACAAAAGCAATCAAATCCAATAAAAGAATTACTATTATTATTAGTAATACCCTTGTTAAAACAATTATCAAATCTTAATCCAAATATAAAAGATATCTATTAGCTTCAAGTTTCAAGTTTTATATCTTTCTATAAATAGGATAGTATTCGAGCTATAAAGATAACTTGGGAAGAATTAGATTAAGCTGAAAAAGCCTAGTATAAACCAAACTAGGTATTTAAATACAATTTTGATTTTGATAAGCAAAGTTGTAAATATATTTTTCAAGGAAAAGGTATTGTTATTAAAGCTTTAATAATAATATCAATATATTTATATAATTTTATTTAAGATTACTATCAATAGGATTGTTTAAATAAGATTATGGAAATTGATATAATAAAGTTTTTTATTAGAAAATTGAATCTTAGTGATAACGAAATACAAAATAAACTATCTTTTTGATTGTAGAACAAATTATTAATCTTTTTATTTCGAAATACTAAAATCTTATTTCCAAGAAGAGTTTGAGATTATAAAATTGAATTTATATTAGGTAAAGAATTATTATATTTTAAGAATAGATTATTTTTGCTTTTAGAATTTGAAGTAATTAGAAAATGGATTGATGAAAACTTATTTAAAGGATTTATTTGGGAATTGTATTTCTATAGTACTATATTATTACTTTTAGTAGTAAAACTAAATAGAGGAGTTTGTATCTACTAGAATTATTATAGTTTAAATAATATTATTATTAAGAACTGTTATTCTTTATTTATTATAAAGGGAATATTCGATACTTTGTATAATGTAAAGGTATATTCTAAATTGGATATTATTATTGTATTTAATAAATTTTGTATTATAAAAAGGAATGAATGGAAAATAGTATTTATTATATGTTTCAGTCTATTTGAATCATTAGTAATGTTTTTTGGATTATATAATATACTAGTATTTTTCTAGTATTATATTAATTATATTTTATTTAATAAACTCGATAAATATTGTATAGTATATTTCGATAATGTTTTCATTTATTCCAACAATTTGTTTGAATATAAAGAATACGTTTGTATTATTATTTAAAAACTAGTAGATATAGGTTTACAAATTGATATCAATAAGTGCGAATTTGAGACGATTTTTATATAGTATTTCGGTCTAATTATAATTACAAATGGTATTAAAATAAATCCCAATAAAATCGAAATTATTATATTATAGGAATAATCTATTTCAGTTAAAAATCTATAATACTTTTTGGGATTCGTTAATTTCTATTGATGATTTATTAAAGATTTCTTTAAGATTTGTTGTATTTTAAATAATTTATTATAAAAAGATAATCTTTGGTTATAGAATGAAGAATATAATATTGCTTTTAAGATTTTAAAAACTGTTTTTATTATTGTATTAGTATTAGTCTATTTCGATTATAGAAAATATATTATTCTAGAAACTGATACTTCGGATTGGGCTTTTGGAGGAATACTTTTTTAGTATAATGAAGATAATATCTTATAGTTAGTAGTATATTTTTTTTTTCAAATATTTTGTAGTTGAATATAATTATGAAATATATAATAAAGAGTTTTTCGTTATAATTAAATTAATAGAAGAATAGTATTCTGAACTTCAAGGCTTTTAATAAGAATTCGAAATCCTTATAGATTATAAGAATTTAGAATATTTTATAATAATAAAAGTATTGAATCAAAAACAAGTTTGCTGATTCGAATTTCTATTCTAATATAATTTTCGTATTGTATATCAATCCGGGACGAAAGTGATATATTTGGATGAATTGAATTATAAGAAGGAGGACAAATCGAATCTTTTAAATCTAGATGATGAATATTTAAAAAATAGAAAAAGAACAATAATACTAATTACTAGATTCGATATCGATTTATATAATGAATTAAGAAGGGATATTATATTAGCATTTGCTGATCTAATAGTCTCTATAGAAGATAAATCTATAGATCAATTAATCAACAATGTTTATATAAGATTTGAGATAGTATTGTAAAAGAGTAGAAGGTGGTATAGGTCACATAAAGAATCCTTCGCATAATACTGTAGGCTAAGCCTAAATGCGATACACAAAGAGCAGACGGAACTACGAAATACACAACAACAGCGAGATAAGGGAAGGGGAAAGAGGCAATATGTGCACTCACATAACAAGCGTAGGGAGTCAAAATAGGTGGTAGGAACTTGATTGTTATTTTTAGGCTATCTGAAGATGGACTATAAATACTGGCTACAGGAGGTCACCTGATAGTTGGGTCATGTGATCTGATCACAGTATAACAATTTATAGTTACAATTTAAAATCTATAGATATAAAAGTGGCTGAAAGATTTCCGAAGTATTATGAGAATGGCAATACAAAATTGTTATATAGTTGATAATAAATTATATTTCTATAAAAAACTTTAGGTATTATTAAATGACAAATTGAAAGTATAAATTATTTACAGAATATATTCCTTTGGTTCAGTTGGATATTCCGATTGTATAAAAACTATCGATTTTGTTTTTAGATTTTATTAGTGATCAAATATATATCAAGAGATTGAGGTTTATATATAAGTATACAAACTATATATTCATACAAAATCCTCTAAATCAGTTTTGTTAGGTTTTTTAAAGTCTTTTCTAGTTCTATTTTGAGTATGGTTAGATATATCTATTGATTATATTATCCTTTTTTCAAAAAATAAATACTTCGAATTTATATATAAATATATTTTAATTATAGTTTGTAAATTAACAAAAATATGCTATTTTATTAGTATAAGAATTTTAATTATGGAAGAGTTAGTTAATGTTTTTATAGGCTGGATCTATATTTTATATAGTTTATTTAATAATATTATTTCGGATTGTGGAATATAGCTTGTATCGGAATTTTAATTTCAATTGTTTGAAAGATTGATAGTTATTTTTAAGCACTTTTTAGTTTTTCATTTACAAATCAATAGACAAACCAAATATATTAATTTTATCCTTGAATAATATCTTTATATTTTTATCAATTTCTATTAAGATAATTGGATGGAATAGTTATTATTAATAGAGTTTGTATTTAATAATATAATTTCAGAAACGATAGGATGCTTATTATTTTTTGCTAATTATGGTTTTAATCTATCTATTGGTGTTGAATCTAATAAACTATATTTGTTAGAATTTATATTAATATAAAAATGTGAATTTTTTAAAGGAAATAAAACTACAGATAAAATGAAGCAGATTATAAAGTAACTTTAAGCTTTTGCTAAATAGACTATCTCTATATACAAAAAATATACAAATTATTATAGATTAGATTTCTTATATTATAATATAAAGCAAAAGGTATTTATCAATATAAAGAATATAAAGATATTACGAAAAGTAAAGAAACTAAATAACAAATGAATCGGTTTTTATAAGATTATAAAGATATATCTTTGTTTGTGTTTTATTCAACTATTAGAAATATACGGATATTTCTAGTATTTTATTATTTGCTTTTTATTCTTGTAAATAAAAGTATGTATTTCTTAAATCAAGTTAATATCAATAATTCAGAGTTCCTGATTATATGAAATAGAATCCTTAAAAAAGAGAATGGAGAGGATGAATTAGTATAAAAATGGATATTTGAAGGGATATTAAACAACTATAATAAAAACGAATACTATTATTTAATAAAATGGAGATATTATACCCTAACCTAATAATCGGCCTTTGATTTAAAAGGTAATGAAAAGATTATAGCTGAATATTATTATTTATATTTTGAAAAATCTAACCTTCCAAAATAGGTATTAGATAATTCGAAAGTTGATTTGATATTGAAATCTGTGATATACAAAATATTAGAATTAAAATGTTTGATAGGATAAAAGAAAGTACAATTTGAATAGAAAAAATATACTAGTCTATATAGTTTGTTTGGGATAAGTAAGTTTTAAAGGGGGAAATACTATTATAGGTTTATACTAGTCTTATATTAGTGTGAGGTTTAGTTATTATTAGTTATATAGTCGATATGGTTTTAAAACCTTTTTCTTTCTTTTTTGTAGAATATTATATATTATACCTAGGTATATACTATTGTATACTAATACCCCGTAATAGGTATAGTAGATTATTTAATAGGATAATAGGAATAAGATATTCTTTACTCCAAAGAAGTTTGAATTTCTATATATAATTAGGCGATATAATATTACTAATCTATTTCTAGTTATCTATAGGGATTTTATTATTTCATTGGTATTAATAGTTATAAACTCTAGTGTTCAATTTATTCTAAAGTAGCTTGGTATCTTTTTCGACTAATATCTATCTTTCTTTTAATATATAAAGATTTGATTTGCTAAAGCTATAAAAATAGCTTTATATATTAAATCGATAGTGTGGATAATATATAGCTTATTAGTGTTTTGTTTATAAAAGGCTATTATTATTTATATATTTCCTATAGCTTTTTATAGAATAGAAGTATAATATAGTTGTTGGAAATCATATGATATATGATTAATACTAAGCAGTATGCTAGTAACAAAATACCTTTTCCTGATAGGTTTTGAGCCCGGATGGCGCAGTGGTAAAGTGTATCATTTGATGATACGAGACCCACATCCGGTGTAACTTGGTAGATCAGAAAAAGTGGATCCACACAGTCATATGCAACCTAGAAGAGGTTTAGCTCTCTAAACTCAAAGCGTTAAAGCGTAGAGCTAGCTCCCCAAGAAGGAGCGCGCTCCCGAGGAAGGAGCTATAGGGTATACTACTTAAGAGGGCGTATTGGAAATTATATGATATAAGCTTTGTCTTCAGCCGATTAATACCGGAAAAATAATTTCGTATTACTAAGCTCCTCTCATTATTTTCTAAAGCACTTTGTGATCTATATCACAGCTCGTTCTATTGGAAGCCTAGAATAATAAAAACTATATTATTAATTATATCAAGCAATAAAGCTTATTATTCTGTTTTAAAATTTCATTTTAAATATTCTGGAATATAGTATACTAATTGTCACGGCGCCAACTATATGTTCTGTAGTTGCCTTCGTGTCTTAGGTACGGACCACTAGCGTGCCCTACTTCCTATAAGTAGGGCCTCTCTCTTTCATAGCTCTTCTATCCTTATGGCACAATATAAGTCTTTACCCGTACCCTGACACTAATATTAACGTAAGATTGAAGATTTTCATATGATTTTTCAGAATAGTGTTCTTGAGGGCGCTATAATCATGTGCACTATAAGAACTCTTTATTATATGAAATATTAGATATAATTAATACTAAGTAGTATGCTAATAACAAAATACCTTTTTCTGACAATAGTAACCAATATAAAATGGGATTCGGTTGGACCGGCCCTCCTACAAATATTGGTATCAAAGGTTATTGTTAATATATTAATATAATAATCAATTCGACTGTGTATAGAGATACTCCTAGTTTACTGAATAATACTGATTACAACCCTTTTGGCTGAAGCTGGCTTACTATCAGGCGAGGTTATATTTGAGTAGGCGAAACTTTGTTTTATATTCTGCTTTTAGATAATCGATATATAATATTTATTAATTGAGTATTTAAAGTTATCAATATATACAAAAGATAAAACGGTAAGTATAATATAAGAATCGATTATTAAGATCTAGTAATTTGAAATAATTATTTTTATTATATAGCAACCAAAACTATTTCAATCTTATTACTCGCCAGAATACTACACCAATTCTACAAAAGGAATCAATAAAAAAGATATTATTAAAGCTTTCAATAAATGATAGAATAAACTTCTTTCTAATAACTATATTATTTTCTCTAATAGTTTAGAGAAAAACAAAAAGAGTAAATGAGGTATAGGGTATAAATATACAATCTATTAAAACAAGGTGTAAATCGCTTCTAGATTCAAATATATACAAACTGATTTCTATATTTTCGATACAGAGGTAATCGATATATAGTACAACCTTGAAAACTTAATAAAGTTCTACTATAAATCTATTACAAATCGAACATCTATATTAAAATTATTAATATACACAACCATACAAAAGACCATCTTTGAAACCTATATAAGATTTTGATAGAACTATACAAATGCTACTATAAGACCTCAGTTATAATAAAGCTCGAGAGTCTATAAGGACTGTTATATTGTTGCTATTGTGCAATCAGAAGTATTCTGGTGTATTATCGAATGTATCCAGCTATAAACTAATCGCTTTTACGAATATAATACTAATAAAAACTACAATTGAAGCAATCGATCCTGTAGAGGGAAACGATAATATTTACTTTGTTTGTAGAGTGATTATCAATCAATTTTATAAGGAGGATGGTAAATGAAAGATAATGTTGAAAATCGCAGATGCAATTGATGTACTTATTAAAACATTAAGTAACGATGAGATGGGGTATGCTAAAAAGCTTAGGTTTTTGTATATAAAAAGTATAATTAGAGCAACCGAATAAATCGATATTCCTCAATCGATATTAATACTAATCGCTTAACCAATTCATAGAACTACGAAGTTTTATAGGGAAGTATTTCAGATTGAATAAATGCTTTAGGTATTGAAAAGTACTAGAACGAATGAGTTCAAGGAAACTGAAACATTATATATTAATAAATACTGGGAATGGGATAGTTGTATGATTCTTATTAAAGTGGGAAGCGAGTAGTTTTTAAATGTTTTCAATCTCTTCAAAATATATCTGAAGATTAGGAATACAATCCTTGGATTATAATTCGAATTGATTCTGTTATTATATTGTAATAGGATAGAATGGATATTTGAATATAAAATGCTATTGGTTTGCTGGATAATATTAAAACAGAAAAACTATATGAAACTGGTCAATGCATTCAATGTAGTATAATTATATTGTACTTCAAATACTTTATAATGCTATAGAAATCTTTATAATCTTTATCAATGAAATAATTTACAAGGAGATTAAAGTTTAAATAGATGAGAGTTTAGTATAATATAGAACTATTAAATATAGAATGAATCCATTGATTCAAAAAGCCAATTAAATCATTAGTTTTAGAAAGCTAGTGAAATCATTCTGACTTTTCAATATTAGCAAATTCTCGAAGCTTTTAGAAAAACAACGATATTCCTGATTTAAGTAGTATACTATAGGATACCAGCTATATTGCAATCCCTATGTGTACTATTGTCTAGTCTAGTGTTTTAAATATAGTAAAACAAGTAATACTTATATCAATAAACAGATCTATAATTAGTATTAGAAGGATACCAAATGTGTGGTTTACTTTAAGCCTTTTCGATTTATATATAACAATTGTCTAATAGTTCTGCAATTCGTTAAGGGCAATCTGATTCGATTTATATATAAATAGTTGAGAATAGTTAGAGAAGTAAGTAAGAAGGATATTTAGGTAATCCGAAAGGGAAAGAACTCTATATTTATTATAGATATCTTGTTTTAGGTAGTTATTATTAGCTTATTTGTTTCGAATATGTGTATTATTATTTACGAAAATTAATGGTAGGTTGTTGATTGATCTCTTAAATAAGCTCGAATAAAGAAGGAGCTTTCTAATATTATTTATATATTTGTTTGTAATCTGTCTTATCGAGTTAATAAGGAAATGAATTATAATATAGCTACTATTACAAAGAAGGTTTTTTTATTATCTGATTTTGAAATGAGTGAGGTAAATGAACTGGTAGCTGATGAGAATGTAGTTATTACTATATGAGTTATACAAATAGTATAATTATAATGGGGGATGGGGGGTTTATGATTGTATAGGCTAATATGGGGTATGAATATTTCAATTATATTATTCTTTTTTAAATAACTAGAAAGGCTGGTATGGATATTATTTATATTCAAAAGCCCTGATTATATAATAATTCAGTAATACAAAACTATACTATATATGATTAATACTAATCAATCAATATATAGGGATCAATAAATGATTTTGATAATCCTGAAAATAGATTGTAGGTTATTATTTATATCCGCAAAAAGGCCAATTTGAAAATAAGGTAGGTAAAACAAAATAGTAATAGAGATCTCTTATAGATCAATATTAATGGCTATTCGATTCTTAATGTTTATTAAACCCTATTCAATTCAATTATAATAGAATACCTATTTGATTTAGAAATCCCTTTTGAAATCGAAACAATCATAGGAAACAATTTCAATACAAAATACAATCTATAGGAATTTGGAGTATTAAATGCTAATTAAAATAATATACTTATATAATGGGTTAACGAATAAGGAATGGAATATATCGAAACCCCAAGTATATCTATTTATATAAAAAGTTATATTCTAAATCTAACCTTTTCTAATCTTCCAATTATAATAATGGTAATTGATGAAGATCTATATTACGGGTTTGATTATATCATCTAGGTAATTACTATTGTAAGTAGAGGGACCTTTGAGTTTGGATAAACGTATTACCAAATCTGGGATTCAGATTTGTTTGGCCTGGTAGATATAATGGCTAATCGATTGGTGAGCTTTCAAAACGCTGATATTCAAATTACTTAGGATATTAATAATCTTATTTTTAAAGTATCGAATATATTGAGTGTAATTATAAAAACTATTGGGTAGAAAGACCACAAACCTCACCGATCCTCCCCGTAATGAACCAATAAATGTAGAGAGATATACCGAATATATATAATAGCTAGAAAAACCAGAACTACAAACGAAAAGGAGAGTGCCTTTTATAATCTACAAAAAGTAATAAGATTATCCAAACAAGCTTATTGGATTAAACATTTGAATAGGATATAGGATAATTAGGAACTCTATAAGGTTATGAATTAGTATAAAATGACTTTAAAAGCTGTTTTTAAAAGCCCCCCCCTAGTAATTAATAGATAGAAGATTATTGATATTAGAGAGAAAGCCGAAGTATTCTTTATAACAATCCTCGATTGCTTTAAGGCGATAGACGATCTGCCGAATAATCTACTTTAGGGATGAGGCGAATATTTATTCCTTTTGTGGAAGAGAATAATTACCATAAAAAAAATAGAGAAATATATAATAGAAACCAAAAACATTTTATTAAATATTAACAAAACAATTGTTTACTTTCTTAAAGTATGTTGGTTTAGTATTGAAAAACCGATATATAAAATCTTTACCTTGTATTTAATGTTTAGTTATTATTTGAATAAATAAAAACTTACTAAAATAATTATACTACCAAAGATCGGAAAGAAGGATAGGACGTCGCTAAGATTATAGAAATCGATTGCACTAATACTATATATCGGCAAAGGGCTCGAAAGATATATTACTAATTAGATTGTATGGATTACTATAAAATACAAAATAATTAACCCACAGTATTATGGTACACTACTAAAAAGAACCAGAATCGATTTTATTATTACCTTTACTCACAATACAAATCTAGCTTTAGCCTCTAATAATATAGTTATTGTTGGAACACGTGACCTAACGTGATCGAAGATCACGTTTCACCCCACTCTTGTACGTAGTACAAGAGTGGGATGGTGACAGATATATATAGGTAGCAAGGCCCCTTTTCCAAAGGGGCAGACAGATAATATAGACATAATATACACCTACACTTACAACTACACCTTCCGAGTCTGTCCAACAGTTATGCTAGTAATAATGGATATATAAGGTGTATATAATATACTCCTCAAACAACAATTACTATAACATATAAAAAAACAAAACTGGCCTATATCACTCCTACAACTCATTGAATTTTTTTTATCAAAAAGGTGTGTTCGAGTGTGGCTTGAAAGGATTACAATTCGGGATTTTCTGGTTGCATATAGCACCCCTTAAGGATTGCTGTTTTCCCTAATTCTATATATTTTGTATTTTGTTAAACTACTTAATCAGAATAAGATATAATGTTTTGGATATACTGATAATATAATAATATATCATTTATTAAGGGATTTATCTATAAATGTTTATATACTTCAAAAAACTATATGGCGTATCCTGTAATAGAAAGATTGGAATAAGGTTTTTTTTGTATTAGAAAAATTCGAACTATTTTATATCTCGAGAAGGTATGATATAGTAAATCCAGCTATAAGAATCAATTCAAACCTAGTCATTATACCAACCCTTTTGGAGATTATTAACGGAATACAGTCTATCCTATACTAATTTAAAATCTTCTTCGATTACTAATTAGTATTTCTATAATATATCAAAACCCAAACAATAAAAGCTATATAGATAGCTGTTTATATTCGATCGATAACACATATAGTTTATGGACTATCCACTATTTGTTTGCAAAAAGCAATTATTATATACATCCTCCTTATTACTCTTTTCGGTTTAGAGGTGTGGTTTGATGGACTATTTAAATATCTCTTTAATATAAGCTAAATGTTTATTAGTATTCGATTCAAAAAGCATATTGATTTTATTAGTAAAACTATTAATATTGTAGTCTAAGGAGTATTATTGGTTTATAAAACCATTTCGACAATTGTATTTATTATAAAAGCAGGATTATTATTTGGGATTATTGTATTCGAATAAGTAAGATTAAGATTTGCTTTCAGATTCCAAATAGTAGATATTCAGTATCTATTGGTAGATTGGTTGAAATCGAATTTTAAGAAGAGAAACCAAAGTGTTGGTATATTAAGAGGATTTATAATCAAATTACAAAGAATAGGATGGGTGTTTTTAGTAATTGAGTGTTTGAAGTTTTTGTGGTTGTATTTCTTTTTTGAGTATTGAAGTGACCCAATAGATGGGTTGATTAAGGATGATATTGTGAAAATTTTTAAGGGTTGGTGGGATTGGTTTCTGTTAGAAGATTATATAGTTTTTTCAAATGGATTTGAGTAGTATATCGAGTACAGTTATTGTATAGATTATGGATATGCGATTTATTGTGGTAAACAGTAGGTTGATAGTGGGTTTGGGTAGATATATAATCAATTATATATTTTCGATATGGATGTAATTAGTGCTTAACAAAAGTTTAAGTAATTTTTATATATTATTGAGTGATTTTTTAAGGGTTGAATATAATTGTATATTAATAGTATTTCAATAATTTAAGAACTATAAAGAAATGCTACTAAATCTTTTTAATAGATCTATTATAAATATTATCAACCGATACAATATTATGATATTAGGATTAGGTGGTTTTTGGGATATATTGAAATAGAAAGCAATAAGATTATCAATCGCCTAGCCGATTGGGGTATAATAGGGTCAATAGATGTTTGTTTATCAACTCTGCTGATAATAAATAGTATACATTCAATTTTCAGAGATAAGTGCTGATTTTTAGAAAGTGTATAGTGGGTTGTAAAGAAAGATCTAATCTTTGAGATATATTATATATGGAAATCAATATATAGTATTTTAGAATTGTTTAGCTTCAAACTCTCCTATGGGATTTTATATTGGTTTTTAGTAATACAAATTGGTTATAGTGATTTCTCAATTTATTATATGAGATTCAATTATGAAAACAATTATAATATCTATTTTTGTAATAGTAATAAGTTCCTTTAGTATTTCTTTTAATGCTTAATCAATAATGAGATGCGAGTTGATTAGTTATTTGTATTTAATTGGATTTGTATTGAATGGAATATAGTTGTATATATAAAATGTATTTTGCGATCTCAAAATAGCTTTATTAAACTTCTTTTTGGATTTAGATTCTATTTTTAGATATGTTTAAATTTTGTATAAAATATGTGATTCTTATATTCCGTTTATCTATTATAAAGAAGAGTATTTTGTTATAATAATCAAAACTTTGTATTGATTAATTATATATATTATAAGTGCTTTTCTGATTAATTATGATTACTTTTTATACTTGCTGATATTTGAGTGATATATAATAATTGTGAGAATGAAATAGCTATTGGACTGCTGTGTGTGGGATTGAGTGGAGGAATATCGGGAGTAGGAAATACCTGATTAACTATTATTATACTATTATAAACAGTTGAAGTATTAATGCTTTACAGGCTTGCTTATGAGTATATCTAGAATACTTCTAGGGAGATCAGATATTAGATGTTAATCACTATAAATAAATAAATAAATAAATAAATATTACAAATCGAATATAAATATATATCAATAATACATTGGTTATATAATGTATATATAGTAATACAGTAGTATTATTACAATAGATATTTTATAAATATTATAAAGCAATAAAAATCTATAATATTAGGGTTAAATAAGCCCTAGGCTACACTAGTATCGCTAATAACAAAGCGACAAACTGCTTAGCTAATAAAGGCGTATTTGGTCTTATAGATATTAATATTATTCAAGTATTTATAATCAGCAGGATCCATTTTGAATTCTATACAAGATATTACTTATTGAAGGCATTTTGGTGGCAATCTATCAGTCCTATAACCTTTTTAATTTATAAGCTATAGGAATCGAATTATAATATAAAAGAGCCTATATAATTAAAACTCCCTAAAAATATATTATATAGATTATTAATAATGAAAACTAACTATAACGACTTTACAGTTTATTATAAAAGATTTAATTATTTAATAAATAAGTAGGAGTACTCCTATAATAACCCGAAGGCACTATTCTACTTCTTCGAATACTTAATCAATAATTAATTGAAAGCTAATTAATCTTAGGCGCTTTTACACCTCCAATTCGCTAATAATATAATAATATATATATATTAGTGTTACGGGAGCTGCCTCTAGGGTCACGTGGAAGTGTCTAGAGATCTCT